>CAUYRH010074288.1:0-16304 GCA_963574655.1 Perodicticus potto
TAAGGCGCCAGCCACGTACACCTGAGCTGGCAGGTTCGAATCCAGCCTGGGCCCGCCAAACAACAATGACGGCTGCAATCAAAAAATGGCCGGGCGTTGTGGCGGGCGCCTGTAGTCCCAGCTACTTGGGAGGCAGAGGCAGGAGACTCGTTTGAGCCTAGGAATTGGAGGTTGCTGTGAGCTGTGATGCCATGGCACTCTATCCAGGGTGACAGTTGAGGCTCTGTCTCAAAAAAAAAAAAGAGTTATAAAAAAGTGTACTTACTGTGCTTTGAATTTCTTTCAAAAATAATTTATAAAATGTTTGTGGCTCTCAGCCTGAGCAAGAGTGAGACCCCATCGATACCAAAAATAGGAAAAGTTAGCTGGGCATTGTGACAGACATCTGTAGTCCCAGCTACTCTGGAGACTGATGCAAGAAGATTGCTTGAGCCCAAGAGTCTGAGGTTGCTGTGAGCTATGATGACATGGCAAGGGAATGGCTCTGTCTCAAAAAAAAAAAAAACCAGGCCGGGTGTGGTGGGCTCATGCCTGTACTCCCAGTGCTGTGGGAGGCCGAGGCGGGTGGATTTCCAGTGCTCACAGAGTTTGAGACCAACATAAGCATGAGTGAGCCAGAGTAAAAGACCCCGTCTCTACCACCAGGAAAGAACACCACCGGGCGTTGTGGCGGGCGCCTGTAATTCCAGCTACTTGGGAGGCAACTGGCACGAGGAATCACTACAAGGAAGGACAATGAAAAAAAAAAAGGAAACTAAGAAGAGTCCAAGCCAACAGAAATTAAAAGCAAAATAAAAAAACAAAACAAAACTTTTTTTTCAAGGCATATCTAAGATCCTTTCACAGTGCACCAGTGTGCCACAGCATACCAGTTGAAAAATCATTGGCCTAGAGGAAAAGTTCGCTCCAGCCTCTCAGGTTTCAGGACAGGACCCAATCAGGACTCAAGCTCTGACTCCCAGAGCTCACCGCCAATCCTCTCTGCCAGGCTGCCCTTTCCCCTATCAGGCTCTTGATGCCCTGGGGACTCATTCTCTCTTATAGCCAAGCTGACATCTATTCCTCCTGATCTCAAACCCTTCCCCTCATCTCTTCCACTTTCCTATCAAAACTTGCCTGGGCTAGTCATGGTGACTCATTTTTATAATCCTAGTACTTTGAAAGGCTGAGGCAGGAGGATCACTTGAGCTCAGGAATTTGAGATCAACCTGAGCAAAAGCAAGACCCAGACTCTACTCAAATAGAAAAAAACTAGCCAGGCATCAGGGTGGACATCTGTAGTCCCAACTACATGGAGGCTGAGGTGGGAGGATTGCTTGAGCCCAGGAGTTTCAGGCTGCTGTGAGCTATGATGATGCTACTGCACTCTAACCCTGGGTGGCAAAGAAAGACCCTGTCCTAAACAAAACAAAACAACAACAAAAAAGTCACTGCGTGTTCTGTGTCCCGTCACTCTCTGCTCTCCAGTGTAACCCCCAGTTATCCGAGGTATTTGTATCTAAGTGTGGACTCTGAGTAGCTATGGAAGTCTTCTGACTCTCTGAGCCTTGCTCAGGGGCCTCATCTCTGCCATGGATATGTTTAAATTGCTGCTATACCTTTCATGCTGTTAGGAAGATCAAAAACATTTTTAGATGTGAAATCACTTTATAAACTGTAAAGCACTTACATAGCTATAATGTGGGACTCATAGGTTGACCAGTCATTTGGTGTATTTCTTTTTTTTTTTTTTTTTTTTGCAGTTTTTGGCCAGGGCTGGGTTTGAACCCGCCACCTCCAGCATATGGGGCCTGTGCCCTTCTCCTTTGAGACACAGGCACCGCCCCTCATTGGGTGTATTTCAATTATCAGAATCCCTCGGGGAGATGATACAAAGAAATGGCTTTAGTGGTGGGCTTTCAGGAGGTCCATATTACCAGAGGGCCCTGCCACACAGTCCCACCCCCTCCCCAGACAGCGCTGCAGGAGGCAGAGTCTCGTCTTAAATCTGGGTGGGAGTGCACAATGACCTGTCCGAACCTAACACAGGAAACTGGCTGGGGAAGTGCTGGGGCTGATACAGTCCTGCTTCTGCTTTGGATGTGATTCATCCAGTTTGTCTCAACAACCACTGTGGAACCAAGAGGCTGAGACATCCGTTTCTGAGGAGGAGAGCCGGGAAAGATGGATACCCCACTGCAGGGTAGAGCCTGTGTCTCACAGAAGGGCATTTCCAAACCACTGCTCGGCTTGGGGGCCTGGAGTGTGACTTGATACCATCATGCAGGGTTTTGCATCAGAAGACTGGATTCCATACCCTGCTTTGCTGTGCCTAAGCTGTGCGCCTATGCATGGGTCACATCTGACCTACATTTCCTGTGTGTGTAACAGGCTTATAACAATGTTCAACTCAGTGGGGTCTTATGAGGATTCCTAGATTCACAAGACACAGAAATGCCTGCAATTAGACTGGGCAGTGAGGTGCTCGGCCCCCAAACTGCTTCCTACGTATCTGTCTGCTCCTTGGCTGACTTCTGCAGAGGACGGAAGTGCCTTCTTCCTTATCCTCACGTGCTGGGCACCCTTGGGTGTTTACTGTGCACAGTGGCTGAATGGAGGGAGGAAAGAAGGTGGTATTCCTATAAGTATCATTCTAGAACCTACTACTGGCAGGGCTAGAGCCCAGGAAATTCCCTTTCCCCATGAGGCTGTGATCACGTATCAATATTTGTGATGTTTGCAAATATTTCACTTCGCTTTACCTGTGGGGTCACAGAAAACTCCAGCCTCAGCCAGCAGTTGCCCCAGTGTTTGGGATTTTTCATCAGTGCCCTCTGTCCTTCTTTGGTACTAACAGTCTGGTTCAGATCCCAGGTTTTTTTTTTTTTGTTTTTTTTTTTACTTTTTTTTGAGAGAGTCTCATTATGTCGCCCTCGGTAGAGTGCTGTGGCATCACAGCTCCTAGTAACCTCTAACTCTTGGGCTTAAGCGATTCTCTTGCCTCAGCCTCCCAAGTAGCTGGGACTACAGGCTCCCGCCACAACGCCCACTTCTTTTTTGTTGCAGTTGTCATTGTTGTTTTAGCTGGCCCAGGCTGGATTCGAATCTGTCAGCCTTGGTGTATGAGGTTGGCACCGTTACCATTGTGCTACAGGCACCAAGCCTTTTTTTGTTTGTTTGTTTTTGAGACAGAGTCTCACTAGGTCACCCTCAGTAAAGTGCTATGGCTTCACAACTCGCAGCAACCTCAAACTCTTGGGCTCAACTGATTCTCTTGACCCAGCCTCCCGAGTAGCTGGAACTATAGGCACCAGCCACAATGCCTGGCTATTTTTTGGTTGCAGTTGTCATTGTTGTTTAGCAGGCCTGGGCCCAGCTCCAACCTGCCAGCCTCAGCGTATGTGGCTGGCACCCTACTCACTGAGCCACAGGTTCAGAGCCCAGATCCCAGTTTTGAAACTTACTTATAATCTTGGACAAATCAGTTAACCACCCTGTTTCTAAGTTTCCTCATCTATAAAACGGTAATAATAATTCAATTATGACTGGGTAGATGTACGTTCACCTTGAAAAGAAAATGTCAAATTGTTTTCTAAAGTGGTTGTGATAATTTTTCCTCCAAAAAAACTGTATACAAGAGATATAGGTGGCACCCGTACTCAGTGGGTAGGGTGCTGGCCACATACACCAAGACTGGGGGTTTCGAACCCATCCCAGGCTAGCTAGAACAACAATGACAAGTCAACAACAACAACAAAAATAGCCAGGCGTTGTGGCAGGCACCTATAGTCCCAGATACTTGGGAGGCTGAAGCAAGGGAATCGTGTAAATCCAAAAGTTTGAGATTGCTGTGAGCTGTGATGCCACGGCACTTTACCCAGCTTGAGACTCTATCTCAAAAAAAAAAAAAAGAAGAGATATCATGGGCTTGGCACTCATAGCTCAGTGGTTAGGGCGCTGGCCACATACACCAGGCTGGCAGGTTCGAACCTGGCCCAGCCCTGCTAAACAACGATGACAACCACAACAACAACAAAAAAATAGCCAGGCATTGTGGTGGGTGCCTGTAGTCCCAGATACTTGGGAGGGTTGACGCAAGAGAATCACTTAAACCCAAGAATTTGAGGTTGCTATGAGCTGTGACGCCATGGCACTCTACCGAGGGCGACATAATAAAAGACTTGTCTTAAAAAAAAAAAAAAAAAAAGAGAGATATCAGGCTGGGTGCTGTAGCTCACACCTATAGTCCTAGCACTCTGGGAGGTCAAGGTGGGTGGATTGCCTAAGCTTAGCAGTTCAAGACTAATCAGTAGATACTGTCTCTACTAAAAATAGAAAAACTTGGCTCAGCGCCTGTGGCTCAACCGGCTAAGATGCCAGCCACATACACCTGAGCTGGCGGGTTTGAATCCAGCCTGGGCCCACCAAACAACAATGACAGCTACAACCAAAAAATGGCCGGGCGTTGTCGGGGGTGCCTGTAGTCCCATCTACTTGGGAGGCGGAGGCAGGAGACTCGCTTGAGCCCAGGAATTGGAGGTTGCTGTGAGCTGTGATGCCACAGCGCTCTATCCAGGGTGACAGCTTGAGGCTCTGTCTCAAAAAAAAAAAAGACGAAATAAAAATAGAAAAACTAGCCAGACATAGTGGTGCAGGCCTGTAGTCACAGCTACTTGGGAGGCTGAGGCAAAGAAGATCAGTTGAGCCCAACAGTTTGAGGTTGCTGTGAGCTATGATAACGCCACAGCAATCTACCCAGGGCTACAGAGTGTTTCTCTCAAACAAAAAGAGAGAAAGATATCATGGTCCAGACCGGGTGCAATGGCTCACACCTAAGTTGATTTTTTTTAATCATGTAATGTAAGGATTTTTATCTTTTTTTCATTTCCATATAGATAACCAAATTTTCTAGTCCCATTTATTGAACAGTCTGGAGTTAATTTTTCTTTTTTTCTGGAGTCAATCTTTTTTTTGTTGTTTGAGACAGAGCCTCAAGTTGTCCCCCTGAGTAGAGTGCTATGGCATCACAACTACAGCAACCTCAAATTCCTGGGCTCAAGCAATTCTCTTGCTTCAGCCTCCCAAGAAGCTGGGACTACAGGTGCCCACCACAACGCCTGGCCATTTTGGTGGGGGGGGGGGGTTGTAGCTGTCATTGTTGTTTGGCAGGCCCGGGCTGGATTTGAACTTGCCAGCTCTGGTGTATGTGGCTGGCACCTTAGCTGCTTGAGCTATAGGCACCGAGTCTTTTTATTTTTTATTTTTTTTATTTTTATTTTTTTGTAGAGACAGAGTCTCACTTTATCGCCCTTGGTGGAGTGCCGTGGTGTCACACAGGTCACAGCAACCTCCAAATCCTGAACTTAGGCAATTCTCTTGCATCAGCCTCCCGAGTAGCTGGGACTACAGGCACCCGCCACAACGCCCGGCTATTTTTCTGTTTTGCACTTTGGCCGAGGCCGGATTTGAACCCGCCACCTTCGGTATATGGAGCCGGCACCCTACTCACTGAGCCACAGGTGCCGCCCGAGCCTTTTTATTTTTTTAAAGTAAGGTCTCATTCTGTTACCTGGTTCTTCAATAGGACTAGGTGACCGAGTACATTGGATTGGTGGCACAGACCTTCTGCCCCTGTGACCTTTAACAAATGACCTAACCTCTTATCCCCAGTTATCTGTTGGATGAGGAGAATAATGCCAACCCAAGAGTCCCAAGTGTTACATGGGATCGTGCACGCACGGCACCTGGACAGTGCCTGGTCAGTGCCCACAGGAGGCCCTCAGGAAGCAGCGGCTATGATCATTGTATTATCATGTTGCCTCTCAGGAGAGCCTTTCCACTCTTTTTCAGAAAATCCTCCTTGGAGCCACCTCTCTCTCCCTGTAACTCTTGTCACAGAAACTCGAAGGTGGGAGGGACCTCAATAAACCGCATTTTACAGATGGAAGGACAAGGGAAGGGATTTGCTCAGGTCACACGGGGGGCCTGTGGCAGGGCATTAGTGAACCCGAATCCACTGGCAACATTCCTTTCCCCACCCTCTCCTGGTCAGGAAGTGGCCCAGTCCTGTCATTTGCTCTGTTGGTGGGAATAAGCCCAGGCACCAGAGGCTGTTTTCCTTCTGTCCAGCTCAGCATTGCTGCCTGGAATCAGGAAACAGGATGACTACGGGAAGTGTCCTATCTGAGGTCCTCGTGCAAGGGGGGTGGCAACCTCACAGGACTGGGCTTCCTGCAATACAGCTGTGGCAGCAGCTTCAGGATTTGGCAGAACATCTAGCATTAATTAAGAAACAATCTAACATTGGAAATAGGGTGAGAAGGGAGGGGAGATGGAACAGACGTAAGGAAACTAACTTTTCCAGCAGAGGGTAGCTAGAGTTATTCTAGAACTGATACGTCAAAAAACTAGAGGCAAGAGCACATTGCAGCCAAGGAGGGGATTCTCCAGCACTAAAAATCATTGACTCCTCGTAGTCGAGGAGAGGATTCACAAGCGCTAAAAATCATTCAGTTCAGATTCACAAGACCATTAAAGTGGTTACTTCTGGGCAGTGGTTCTGGAGGTGGGAAAATTTTACTTTTCATTCCATACTTTTCAGTGTTATTAGAATTATTATTCTATATAGATTCTAATATATTAGAATTATTATATATATGCTACTTCTGTTAATAAAATAGTGATGAACTCAGAGGCAGGCAGGGGCTACTTTTGTCTCTAGCTAATAGCTGTGACCCCCTCAGTAAGTCCTCAGTCAGGCTAATCGGGTATTCTTTGTCCATCAAACTTCAGCTGGGCCCCATTGAAATCCAGTTCAGACTGGCTGGACTAGCTTGGGCAATATAGTGAAAAAAGATCTTTTTTTTGAGACAGAGTCTCACTTTGTCACCCTTGGTATAGTGCCATAGAGCTATAGCTCACAGCAACCTCAAACTCTTAGGCTCAAGCAATCCTCTTGCCCCAGCCTCCCAAGTAGCTGGGACTACAGGTGCCTGCCACAAAGCCCAGTTATTTTTAGAGATGGAGTCTCGCTGGTCTTCTAACTCCTAAACTCAGGTAATCCACCCACCTCAGTCTCTCAGAGTACTAGGATTACAGGTGTGAGCCACAACACCCAGCCTACAAAAAAAAAAATTTTTTTTTTACTCTATAAATATCACTTTATTGTTTTAACTACCACGTTTTCGTTCTAGGGCTGTGAAAATGAGTCATATGCTACCAAAACTAGACCTAAAGATGGAGTTTGATTCATTCCTTTTATGGCGGCCACACGTACAGATGTGCCCACTGTGAGGTTGTATGCCAGGTCCCCAGTGGGCATGGTCCATAAATGTTATACTGAAAAGAAGACTAAGGGAATAAAAGTAGAAATCAAAAACTTTGCCTCAGTCTTTTGCCGCTAACTTAGGAACATCCAAGGTGAGCTTCTCTCAGCTGCAGAGATTGCAAAGGACCAATCACCTCGACCAAGGAAAATGCAGTCGGTGCCGCCACCTGACCGCTCACCCTCGCACATCACTCGGGCTTTTCATTTCATGACGACTTCAGCAGGTGATGGGTTTTCACAAAATTTGGAACCCTCTTCATCTCAAGTGGGGCAGCTGCTGTTCCTACCTGCTGCCCTGTAGTCCTTGCTACTCAGGAGGCTTGGGTGAGAGGACTCTTGAGCTCAGGAGTTTGAAGCTGCAGTGAGATATGATCACCTCACTGTGCGCCAGACTTGACAACAGAGCAAAACCCCTCTGCCATTCTGGACTCCCAGCACTCCCCTCCACGCTCACCCCGAGGTCTGTAAGCCTGTCCCCCATGAAGTCTAGATTCTTGGGCATTTTCTCAAGAGGTGTGGACAGGGCGTGGGCTGTTGCAGGTCTATGCTGATTCTGCGGCACAGGGGTAAGGAGAAAACTGTGGACTCAAAAAAAACATTTATTTCCCGGCCTCGGCCAAACAGAGAACAGAAAAATAGCCAGGCCTTGTGGCGGGCGCCTGTAGTCCCAGCTACTCAGGAGGCAAGAGGATCGCCTAAGCCCAAGAGCTGGAGGTTGCTGTGATCTGTGACTCCACGGCACTCTACTGAGGGCGATAAAGTGAGACTCTGTTTCCACAAAAAAAAAAAAATAATAATAATAATTTTGAGACAGAGCCTCAAGCTGTCACTCTGGATAAAGTGCTGTGGCATCACAGCTCACAGCAACCTCCAGCTACTGGGCTCAAGCGAGTCTCCACCTCCACCTCTCAAGTAGCTGGAACTACAGGCACCCGCCACAATGCCTGGCCATTTTTTTTTTTGAGACAGAGCCTCAAGCTGTAACCCTAGATAGAGTGCCGTGGCATCACAGCTCACAGCAACCTCCAATTCCTGGGCTCTAGCGATTCTCCTGCCTCTGCCTCCCAAGTAGTTGGGACTACAAGTGCCCACCACAATGCCTGGCCATTTTTTGGTTGCAGCCATCATTGTTGTTTGGCAGGCCCGGGCTGGATTCAAACCCGCCAGCTCAGGTGTACATGGCTGGCGCCTTAGCTGCTTGAGCCACAGGCACCGAGCCAAAAAAAAAAAATTATTTCTTTTAATTAGCCATGTGGTTACAGCGCCGGCCACATGCACCAAGGCTGGCGGGTTCAAATCCCAAATTCATCCAGGGCCAGCTAACAATGCCAACTACAACAAAAAAAGTAGCCTGGTGCCTATAGCCCCAGCTACTTGGGAGGGCTGAGGCAAGAGGATCGCTTAAGCCCAAGAGCTTGAGGTTGCTGTGAGCTGTAACTGCCATGGCATTCTAGGCATTCTACTGAGGGCAACATAGTGAGAATCTGTCTCAAAAAAAAAAAAAAATTAGCCATTTGCTGCTAGTCCCAGCTATTTGGGAGGCTGAAGAAGGAGGATTGCTTGAGCCTTAGAGTTGGAGGCTATAGTGAGCTATGATGATGCTGCTGCGCTCCTGTTGAAGAAGTTGGATATTTGAAAATGCTGAAAAACTCTGGAGTCCCTCTAGACCTCTAGAACCAAGTTGAATGGCAGGAGCTTAGCACTCCGTGTCTCCCATATCCTCTAAAGGGACTGACCCTGGCCCAGGCCCAGTGGGTGATTCTGAGACAAGTTTCTCTCAGGGGGCCTTTACAGAGCTGGGGAAAAGATGGCAGCTGTTTGGCCAGGGGGAGACTTTTGCTCACTTGTAGCAGGGACCTACAGAATGGACACTCTCACCCACACTCTCAACCTACACCCTCACCCATATTCTCACACTCTTATCCATACCACACTCTGGGGACTCCAGGGACCCACAGGCCTCAGCCTCAGTATGGCCTGTCACTGGCCATAGCTGGGGCAGTCCAGCTTCCCTTCAGACCCAAGGCCACAAGCTGAAGAAGAAGCAGAGGAGGGAGGGTTCCAGAAAGGCTGACCTCCCTGGAAGGCTGCCTGGGAGGGAGGGAGCACAGGAAGGCCAGCCCAGTGCTTTGGGCAAACCCAATATAGCCGCCCTGTCACCTCTGCGGATTCAGGGCTACAATAGCCTCACCTTAGCCACTCAACCCCAGCTTGTGGCCAGGAGGCTTGGGGGAAGTCCTGATCGGTCATACAGTAAGTGAGGAACTGAGCCGGAACCTGCAGCCTGGCTCCCTAAACTATAGGACTTTTTCCTTCTTCAGCTGCTGAGGGGGTGGCTGGCGAGCAAAGAAATGCACAGATCTCCAAAAAGCCTCTTTCCCAAGGCTCCAGCCTGGGACTCTGCACTTAAGAAGCCAATGTATCAAAACAAACAAACACAGCCTGTTGCTTTTGTCTGTGGCCAGAGCTGTACCAAGCTGGGGCAAATCTGACAAAACCCCAGAGCCTAGGCCTGAGCTGCTGCCTCTCCTGACCTTATAGCATCTCACATGTTCACAGTGACCAGTATACTCACTCTACACCATGTCCCAGTTGTGGCAAAGGGACTATTCACTGTCCATCTAGGTCAGGGTTTCTCAACCTCACCACTCTTGGCATTTGGGGTAGGAGTTGTGTGGGGTTGCCCTGCACGTGGTGTGATGCTCAGCTGCAGGTCTGGCCTCCACCCAGTAAGTGCCGTAGCAACATTCCCAAGCTGAAACAAAATATCTCCAAGACATTGACAAATGTGCCCTGAAGGGCAACATCGAACCCCTGGTTGAGAACCAATGCTCTAGTTCCATTCTTCCCTTCTTCTTTAGTGATAAGATTTGGGGGCTGGGGACAGAGTCTCCCTTTGTCACCCTCAGTAGAGTGCCATGGTATCGTCGCTCACAGCAACCTCTAACTCTTCGGCTCAAGTGATTCTCTTGCCTCAGCCTCCCTAGTAGCTCGGACTACAGGCACCTGTCACAATTTCTAAGCTATTTTTAGAGACAAGGGCTTGCTCTAGCTCAGGCTGGTCTTGAACTCCTGAGTTTAGGCAATCCAGAGTGCTAGGATTATAGGCATGAGCCATTAGTGATAAGATTTTTTTACTTGCAGGGCGGTGCCTGTGGCTCAATGAGTAGAGCACCAGCCCCATATCCAGAGGGTGGCGGGTTCAAACTTGGCTCTGGCCAAACGGCAACAAAAAGTAGCCGGGCATTGTGGCGGGCACCTGTAGTTCCAGCTACTCGGGAGGCTGAGGCAAGAGAATCGCCTAAGCCCAAGAACAGGAGGCTGCTGTGAAAAAAAAAAAAAAAAAGATTTTTTACTTGCAGCTGGCACATAGTCATCAGGAGAAAAAGACCAAGAAGCTACCAGACCACTCTTGCTGTCAGGTGTGGCTACGTGCCCAAGCTCTGGCCAGTGAGATACAGAAGTGCAACTTCTAAAGAAAAGGTGTCATCCTTACCTCCTTCCTTCCCACTAGTTTGAGTCAAGTGCAGTGGCTGGAGCTGAGTTGCCTCATGGGTTAGGAAGTCGAAATCAAGGGCTAAGATGGTAGAACAGTGAGAGAGGAGGCCGGGTCCCCAGTGACCATGGAGCTGCCATGGATGAGATGGCCTCCACCGCTAGATTTAATTCACATAGGCGAGAAACGAACTTGAGTCACAATTATATCAGCCTAACTCCCCCAGAATTCAGGTTTAGCTTCTGATGATCTTTCCTAGCAGAGATCACAGTCAAACCTAATCCCAGGAGACATATAAGACTTAACTCCACCATGCTTGTGGCTTCAGCCACCCACCATCTAGATGCCTGTGACTGTCAGATGTGCCTCAGTTCTGGTAGTTCACCCTCCACATGTTCTCCATCCTCCACCCTTCCTGCCTCTCCCCCAGTGCTCCCATCTCAGGACAGGGCACCCCCACACCCCAGAACTGAGTCATCGCTGACTCCTTCCTCTCGCTCAATGTCCCCCATACTCACAATGCCCCCAACCCTGTTTTGCCTCCTAAGTGGAATCCAGCCCTGCACTTCATTCCCAGCACTAACTGCCCCAGCTCAGGCCCTCCAAATTCCTCATAACCACCTCCTAACGGGTCTCCCTGCCTCCAGTCCCCACCCCACCGCCTGTGCCTGCCCTCCTTAAATCCCTTTCACAATCCTCCTTGGTCTCCAGCAAAAGTTCCAGCTTCCTGGGTGATCCCCCTTCCCCAACAGGGTACTGCACAGAGAATTGGCCACAGCTCCAGTCGCTCATTGTGTTTCTGTTTCCTCTGTCTCAAATGCACCCCCCGCCCAGAGCTGCACGGTAAATTCTTAGTCCTCTTTCAAGGTGCAGGAAAGGCACCTCCCGCATGAGGCCCTGACTGATCTCTGCTCTGTGCTGCCACAGAATGTGCCTATCTTTCTGACCCCACAGCTTGTCCAACAGCAATTTTTTTTTTTTTTTTTTTTTGAGACAGAGCCTCAAGCTGTCACTCTGGATAGAGTGCCATGGCATCACAGCTCACAGCAAACTCCAATTCCTGGGCTCAAGCGATTCTCCTGCCTGCCTCCCAAGTAGCTGGGACTACAGGCGCCCGCCACAACGCCTGGCCATTTTTTGGTTGCAGCCGTCATTGTTGTTTGGCGGTCCAAGGCTGGATTCGAACCCGCCAGCTCAGGTGTACGTGGCAGGCGCCTTAGCCCATTGAGCCACAGGCACCAAGCCGCCCAAAAGCATTTCACTGAGCCAGGGTGTCTCTCTTGCTGACTTGCAGTGAGCAACTTGGAGAAAGATCATGTTTATGGCACTTGGAATCCATGACACAGAGTAGGTGCCCAATACACAGTATTACCATATTACTCACTTACTAAGCCTTTACTGTGTGCCAGGCCCTGAGCTAGATAGTTTATCTAAATTATTTCATTTTATCCTTCAAAATCTCCCTGCCCTGAGTGATTATGTCCCAAGAGATGAGACAGCATTCAGAGAAGCTGAGCAGCCACTCTAGGTCACACAGCTTACGCACAGCAGCGGCAGAGACCTCTACCTGCCACACCTGGCTCTCCCTTGGGATCTGGCCTCACCCCATTGCCAACCCCAGCCAGTCTCCAGGGGAGCACTGATCCCCAGAACTAACCAGACCTGGGTGTAGATAAAGGCCTTTGTCCTTTTATTAGTTAACAGTCTGGGATTCTTTAAAAGTGAACTTTTAACGATAAACCAGAGAGAAGCCAAACACATACACAGATATTTTTAATGAAACAGATGGGCAAGTTCAGGTTCCCCTCTAGGCTCTTACTTCCTCCTCTCTAAAACTAGCAGGTGAGACTAGATGGTCTCAGAGATCCTTATCAGTCATGATATCCTGTGATTCTATAACTAGCTTCTCAGATGGACAGTGAGCTGGTGAATTCTGCTGGGGAGGGCAGCACCCTCAGGACACAGGCTGTGGGAGGGGAAGATGGGAGATGGTGCAAACGACCATCTCCCTCTACCAAAGACTTGACCTTGGGGGGTCGAAAGGCACCAAGGCACAACTTGCCAAAGACCCTCCTCCCATCTCCTCTCTAGGGCCTTCAAAGAGTGGGGCTGGCACCAGAGGGGCCTACAGCTGGGAATCCAGACCTAGCGCTTCCTGCTGGGTGTTGAAGGGTCCTGTCCCCTTATTTTAAGCATCTTCTCTTCCTTGGACCACTCTTTCTAGCCTCACAGGTCCTGCCTGGGCCCTCTCCCCTCTCCTGCCAGTGGGACCCTCTAGAAAGCCCTATTCAGAGCCTGCAGCTGACACAGGAAGGGGAGAGGGTTGGCCTCGCAGTAGCTGAGGCTACCTCACAGCTGTAGCCCTTAGGAGCTGCAGTCATTTCCCTTCCTGCCCCCTCTTCCCCAGCTGGGAGGCCAAGAGGTTTCATCACAGCTGAGTTGTTGTCCTTATAAGGGAAGGGCCTCGGAGCCCTTGGGCCAGGGCCAAGTGGTGGAGAACGTGGCCAGGCTGTGGGGTGTCCTCTAGGTGCCAGGAAAGGTGGGGTTGCCTCAGTCTCCTGGGCTGAGCCTCCATCTAACTTCACAGGCCCTCCAGGGAAATAGCAAGAAGCAGTCAGTTGTGGCCCCAGGACAGGACCCCAGGGCGGAGTCAAATTCCAAGTCCCAACACTGCAGGTTGCCTAGGCAAGTTGCTTAAGCCTCAGTTTCCTAACCTATAAAATGGAATGAACATTATTCCTTCCTGGTGAGGCCACTGTGGTGACAGTGAGAAAACAATAGGCCTAGCAGATAGTAGGTGCTGTGGGGGTATTAAGCATTTTCTATGAGGCAGGCCACTGACTGGGTAGTGTTTCACAGCAAGCCTGTGAAGGAGGGAGAGTCAGTCCATTTTACAGATAGGAAAAACTGAAGCACAGTTTGCCTAAGGTCACCAATGACCTCAGTTTAAATATCTAGGTGTGTCTGCCTCCAAACCTAAAGCATGTTTTTTCTATTTACACCCCACTGTTACACCCAGGAATTTTGTTTTTATTTTTATTTTTTATTTTTATTTTTTTTTTTTGAGACAGAGCCTCAAGCTGTCACCCTGGATAGAGTGCCGTGGCATCACAGCTTACAGCAACCTCCAATTCCTGGGCTCAAGTGAATCTCTTGCCTCCACCTCCCAAGTAGCTGGGACCACAGGCGCCCGCCACAACGCCCGGCTATTTTTTGGTTGCAGCCGTCATTGCTGTTTGGCGGGCCCAGGCTGGATTCGAACCCGCCAGCTCAGGTGTACGTGGCTGGCGCCTTAGCCCGTTGAGCCACAGGCGCCAAGCCGGAATTTTGTTTTTAAATAAAGTTATGACAACAGAAATTTCCACCATCACCTCCCCTCCCTCCATGATCCACGTGCTCCTCAGTCACAGGAACCACCACTGGAATGGGTTTGTGTGGGACTAGGAGCAGGGCAGTGCATGTACTGACTCCAGAGACAAAGGATGCTGCCAGGGCCCAGGTTCAAGTGCGAGTACAGAGGGGCCAATCCAGAGGCTCCTCCCTGTTTGTCCTGGGCCCTGTCTGAAGGTAGCCACTTTATACTTTGCAAAATCCTGCGCTGCCACTACTCACAGGACTTCAGGCCACTGAGATATGGCAGCCTATGTTCTGAAGGAGGGCTCCGCTTCTCTACACAGGCCTCCAGCCCCCAAGACCAGAGGGGAAAAGTTCTTACCACATCCTTCCCCAGCTTTGTGGCTGGCCACCAACACCGTCCCAACAGATGCAGATCTTCAAGTCAGGCTGGCCCTCAAAGTAGCCTTCAGAGGGGACCTAGTTTTGGTCAGGATTGAGGGGACAAACTCCCATCAATAAAGAATTCCTCTCAGATGAAGGGGCCTGTGAAGGTGAAGTGATTTACCTGAGGTCCCCAGCTTCTGCAGGATACTCACACGCTATGGCTGTCACACACCAGGCCAGAGGCAGGGGCATTCAGGAGAGACACGAGTGCCATAGCTACTGTTGAAAGGTCCTGGGTCAGGTGCTTCCTGTTATGTTGGCCACTAGGCCTGTCCGGTAGCCCTCCCAGAAGAGGAGGAAGGGAGCCAGCCCTTGGTGAGCACAGCTGAGCTTTCCCGCATTAGGGAATCATTTTTATAATCTTTTGTGAGTGAGAAAATCCAGACCCCTGAAACTGACTCACCCAAAGTCCCTGGGTGGGATTTGAACCTTGGCAGCTTGACTTGGATCTCTGTCTGGCTCAGGAACTTCCCAAGAGTGCTCAGGGAAGCCCTGGGGTTCTGCTGACATGTGTCAGGTACCACAGGCCTAAAACAGGGTCCAGGCTCACCCTTAGCTAGGACTAGCTCTGAGGGTAAAATGACAGCTGGAATCATCATTTTGAAACCATTACAGGAAACACCTGTTCAGCAAGAATCATCAATGGATACTAAATCTGGGGGAATCTGTGGTGAGGTACAACATATGTGCATGGCTTCAAGATATTGCCCACAGATTGTTTATTATTTGCAAGAGAAAAAAACATTAACTATATGATATGTAAATCAGACACCAGGTGATCAAAATGAACATCTCCAATGAGGGGCAGATAGATGGAGTGTGTCTCAGATGTGATGCAGTTTTCCAGCCACAATGTATAACCTCAATCTAATTGTTGAGGAAACCTCAGACAAACCCCAAATGAGGCTCGGTCTATTAAAAAGGGGTGGAGGGGGCAGTGCCTGTGGCTCAGTGGGTAGGGCGTTGGCCCCATATACTGAGGGTGGCAGGTTCAAAACCGGCCCCAGCCAAACTTCAACAAAAAGAAGTAGCCGGGCGTTGTGGCGGGCACCTGTAGTCCCAGCTACTCGGGAGGCTGAGGGAAATGAATCACCTAAGCCCAAGAGCTGGAGGTTGCTGTAAGCTGTGACGCCACCACACTCTAGCGAGGGTGACAAAGTGAGACTCTGTCTCTAAAAAAGGGGGGGGCGGGGAGACGGGCCAGGCATGGTGCATGGTGGTTCATACCTGTAATCTAGCACTCTAGAAGGATTGCTAGAGCACAGGAGCAATCCACACTCTGGTGGATTGCTTGAGCACAGGAGTTCAAGACTAGCCTGAGCAAGACTGAGACCTCGTCTCTACTAAACAAAGTGAAAAACTGAGGCAAGACAATCACTTGAGCCCAGGAGTTGGAGGTTGCTGTGAGCTGTGACACCACAGCACTCTACCAAGAGTGACACAGTGAGACTCTGTCTCAAAAAAAGGAGGAGGGGGTGCTCGGCGCCTGTGGCTCAAGCAGCTAAGGCACCAGCTACGTACACTTGAGCTGGTGGGTTCGAATCCAGCCCGGGCCCGCCAAACAACAATGACGGCAGCAACCAAAAAATGGCCGGGCGTTGTGGCGGGCGCCTGTAGTCCCAGCTACTTGGGAGGCGGAGGCAGGAGACTCACTTGAGCCCAGGAATTGGAGGTTGCTGTAAGCTGTGATGCCACACGGCACTCTATCCATGGTGACAGCTT
>CAUYRH010074290.1:0-16167 GCA_963574655.1 Perodicticus potto
TTGCAGTGAGGCTGAGGAAAGAGAATTTCTTGAGCCCAGGAGTTTGAGGTTGCTGTGAGATATGATGCCCTGGCACTCTACTGAGGGTGACAAGGTAAGACTCTGTAAAAAAAAAAAAAAAAAAAAAAAAAAAAAGAAATAAAGAAAGAAAGAAAGAAAGAAATAAAGAAAAAGAAAAAGGAATATCAAGGTAAATACAGCCAAGAAGAATTTAAATGCATGAAAATAGTTATATTTTGAAAAACAAAGCAGCCCCCATAATCATATATTTATTTTAAAAACACAACAAACAAAAGAATCTTGATCTTGGACAAAATTTATAAACCTTTACAAATATTCACTATTCTACTCCCCTTGGCTCTTCTGAACAATAGCTATGACCTCTCTTGCTTTCAAATAATATTTTTAAGACTTTTGTTCAGTGTGCATTTTAGGTTTCTATTAGTCCCCCTGTTTCCAAAATGCTTTTCATACACACACACACACACACACACACACACACACAGTCTTTTGAAGTTTGTTTACTTCCAAGTGCAAGGGCCTGCCTTTCCTGGGGATCCCAAAACTACCCCTGAAAAGCCTTATAGCATAAAACTTAGATTGTTCTCAGGTGTAAAAGAGAACTAGTTAACGTGTTTGCCTGGTTGTTATTTGCTCCCTTTATCTCTTCCTGAAGGCATTTTAAATTAAAAAAAAAATTGTAAATAATCAATGTTATATTTCAAAAATTGCCAGGTCTATGTTTCATTTCCAAAACATTCTGTATCAATTAAAAGACTGAAAACAAACCAGTCTCCATCGATCAAGGCCTGTTTAAATAAATTGTGATGCATTTACCCAATAGAATACCACACAGCTCTTAAAAAATAAGAAAGCTGTCTGTGTACTGATATAAAAATATATGTAGTTAGATGTTTGCAATGTGCAGGCCAATTTTTTTTTTTTTTTTTTTTTTTTGAGACAGAGCCTCAAGCTGTCACCCTGGATAGAGTGCCGTGGCACCACAGCTCACAGCAACCTCCAGTTCCTGGGCTCAAGCGAGTCTCCTGCCTCCGCCTCCCAAGTAGCTGGGACTACAGGCGCCCGCCACAACGCCCGGCCACTTTTTGGTTGTAGCCGTCATTGTTGTTTGGCGGGCCGGGCTGGATTCGAACCGAACCCACCAGCTCAGGTGTACGTGGCTGGCGCCTTAGCCCGTTGAGCCACAGGTGCCGAGCCAGGCCAATGTTTATAGTGTTCTACTTTTGTGAAACAAAGGCGGGGAGAATATATATTTGCATACACACCGTAAGAACATACAAAAAGTAGATCAAAATGGGGTACAAGGGAAGGAGGAGTGAGATTTGTCAATGTATACTTCTTTTTTAAAAAAATTTTATTTATTCTATTTTTTTAAAACTTTATTCAAATTAATATAAGGGTACAATAATTAGGTTACATTGTTCTCACTTCCAGGGTAAAGTTCCACCAAACTGTTTGCCATAGCAGCTTCTCCATTTTACATTTTGACTAGCAAAGTGTATACTTCTTGATTTATATACCTTTAATTTTTGAACCATGTGAATGCATTATCTTATTAAACAAAATAGGAAAAAGCATGAGAAAGTGATTATATCGGAGGAGCAGAAAGAGATGTGTCAGGAGACTGATGTTTTGTATTATAAGCATTTTTAGCACAATCTGAGTTTTTTAATGATGTGCATGTTATCTGACATTTAATCCTAGCAGAAGGATTAAGAAGAGTGATGGTTAAAATTATTACTTCAAGGAAATGTGTCTAAAAATGGAGAGGAATGAGGCAGGCAGTTATCACATTTCATTAAAAACTTGTACTATTTCATATTTTTAATCTTATGATTGTGTTACTTGATAAAAATTAAAATATGATATCCCACCACCTCACCACAGCGGAAAGAAGATAGAAAGCGGAAGCTTATGATAAAGAGAAAATATCTTCTAGTCACAAAGAGGTACTGTGTTTATTCTATAAGCTTTCCTAGTCAAAACTATCTTCATAATTCTAGGTTAAGACAATGTATTTTACTAAAGCAATCAAGATTCAGCCTCTTAAACAGGAAAAGCAATGTTTAGTTGTGATAAAGATAGAATTAACCTTAAAGAAATACAAAGTCTCATATCAGAATTGAGTACACAGGGTTCTTGTTTTTCCATTCTTGTGATGCTTTACTATGAATAATGTGAGGCCAGTTAAGGTCCTAGTACTATGAATAATGTGAGGCCAGTTAAGGTCTTGCTACAAAACGAAATAGGTTCAATCTAAATAGTCTCATCAAAAGCTTGGAGCTAAGTGATGGGGAGCTAAGTCAGGAAACTATTCAAGATTTTTCTATTGTGCCAACCAACCACCAACTTGCTCTTTTATAGACTGCCTTACACTCCTCCTTGATATCAAGGGTGGTATCATTGTGGGTAAACAAGGGACTTTAGAATTGAGGTAAAGATGAGGATTGGTATTCGAATTTGGGTAAAAGTAGAAAGATAATAGAAGTAGTCAGTTGTTAGGTAATCCAGCCAGTGCCCTTTATATCCCTACTTAAAACATGATCTTAGTGGGGGTGGGGGAGGGGAAGAGCTGAGAAAGGGAAGGAGGGAGGTGCTGGGGTGAGGTCAAGGGATGAGGTACACCTTTTGGGGGCAGGGCACAAATGTAAGAGGGTCCTTATCTAACAAAAGCAATTAATGTAACCTGCTTCTGTGTACCCTCTATGAATCCCCAACAATAAAAAAAGAAAGAAATAAAAGGTCTGACAATTAAGTTTGCAAATTCATCTCAGAAAAAGTGCTACATACTTCATTGCTCAATATAGTCACCTTCAAAGCACTCCCCTTGGGAAGCTGTGCACCAACACCAGTACCTACTCCACCCTTGAAAGCAATTTTAGAACTCTTTTTCTGGAATGGCCATCAGAGCTGCCATTGTATTACCCTTGATGTGCGGAATGTCATCAAATGTCTTCCTTTCAATATTTCTTTTATCTTCAGGGAAAGCAAAAAGTCATTGGGGGTCAGATCAAGTGAGTCAGAGGGTGTCCCAATACAGTTAATTGTTCACTGGCTAAAAACTCCCTCACAGACGGCGCCGTGTGAGCGGTGCATCGTTGTGATGCAAGAGCCATGGGTGTTGGCCAAGATTTACAGTAAGGTTTTCCTCACTGCTTCTCTGTCAATGTTTACTTAGTCTGGTATACTTTTCACAGTCAGCCGATGATTCTGACACACAATTTGACAAATTTTTGCAGTGTTTTCAGCTTGTTACTGGCTGCCCTTCATCAGTGATGCTTCTCTCCTCACAGAAGAATGTTTAATCCATATGTATACTGCTGTTTTTTCCATGGCATTATCCCATAAATTTAAACTAACATGCCCGTGATTTCACTTTCACGCTTATCAAGTTTAATAAGAAATTTATGAATACTTGTTCATTGGTCTAATTCAAATTCTGACATTCTTGCGACTGGCACACGAAAACACACAACAGTAGTGAATTCCACTCAGCAGGATGCTGCCATAAATATACATGAACCCAGCTGTGAGAGACTTACACAGCAGGGTTATGAAACCTTACAAAGTTCTTTGTACAGCGCTTTCAATGTATGTGCTTGATGGAAAGTTTGCAAACTTAATTGTCAGACCGCCTTGTATATGTGGTGGAAACAATTCAACATCAGTTCATGCAGATTAACAGTTTTTTAGCTGCTGCATAGATTCCATAGTGTGGAGATACTATAATTAAACAATTTCCCTTATGATGGACATTTCTGTTATTTTTAGTATTTTGTTGTTTCAAACAATGCCACAGTAAGCAGCCATGCACATCACAAATCATTGAGCCCATGTACACTAATAGAATCCTAGAAATGGACTTAGTGGATCAAAGAGCACATTCTATTTTCTGGATTTTCCACAATGAATATGTATAACTTTCATAAATCAGAAAAAGTAAACTGAAAGAATTAAAGGTAAAAGTCCTGTTTTTCTAGTAAATTATAGCATGTATCATAGACTTTTTTAACCTTTCAGATTCCATAAGAGTCGATGGAAGAGGGCCTGGCCTGAAATAAATCATGGTGACTTGTCATGACTGGTTCATTGTAAATTGTAAAGAGTCACTGCTGTCTAACACACACAGAGACACATGTCTGGGTGAGAGCTGCTTTGGGTTTAAGATTAAAACCCTGTTATAATAGAATTTAAAATAGAGTTTTAAAATTATAACTATTTTAATAGAATTCCAAGATTCTATTTGTTAATATTCACTTTGTTTAAGATAATTCTCCAAACTATAACTCTAAAATGAAGTAAAATAAAAAGCAGAGCAATTACCTGCTATGTTTATGAAACTTTGCTTTGCTTAACATCACTTGGGATTTGGTAAATGTCTTGTTTTATCAGCCAGGTTCTAATTACTAAAAGACCTGAAGACCCAAATTATAATGCCCCCAGTGTGAACCCTAAGGACCATGGTATCATTATGGTCCCTTGAATTTCGGTAGTATAGAGAATTAGAAAAATTTACCACAAAAAAATCCTTATCTAAGAGCCAAGGATTTTTCTTGAATTACCAGGACAATCAGCGTAGCTCTCAAATTCAGTTTGCATTTTGCCTATGTATATGTAGTTTAAGAAAACATCTAAGATAAAACTTCAGTGAGATTACAAATCCCCAAAGATTAATTTCTTGCTACAAAACGAAATAGGTTCAATCTAAATAGTCTCATCGAAAGCTTGGAGCTAAGTGATGGGGAGCTAAGTCAGGAAACTGACTATTGTGCCAACCAACCACCAACTTGCTCTTTTATAGACTGCCTTTCACTCCTCCTTGATATCAAGAGTGGTATCATTGTGGGTAAACAAGGGCCTTTAGAATTGAGGTAAAGATGAGGATTTGTATTCGAATTTGGGTAAAAGTAGAAAGATAATAGAAGTAGTCAGTTGTTAAGTAATCCAGCCAGTGCCCTTTATATCCCTACTTAAAACATGATCTTAGGCAAGCAATCAAAGCACAATTTTGTTAGGGCAAGTCAGGAAAGGGTCTTACTCAAGCAGGAATAGAGCAAGTTAAAGAGGCTGATGATCTAGGCTACAGCAAAAAAGAAAATTTGAAAAAATGTTAAAGACCAAGTACTTCCTTTGACTATCTTGCCGAAATAACAGCAGAGATAAAACAAATCAGATACAAGTACTGTACTTGAGTTTTCAAACTTAGTAGAGTAAGAATGCCTGACCTAATTAAATACAAAGAGAATGGAAATAGAGACCATTCTTCTAAGTGAAGTATGTCAAGAATGGGAAAACAAAGAGCATATGTACTCAATACTAAATTGAAACTACTTGATCAACGTGTATGTGCACATATGGAAGTAAAACTCAACAGAAATCAAGCAGGGAGGAGGGGATGGGTAAATTCACACCTCACTAGTATTATGAACACTATCTTGGTGAAAGGCACACTTACGATTTTGATTCAAACTTTATAAAATCATGTTAAATAACCAAAACGAGTATACCGCTGTCCTGTCCTGAAATTAAAAAAAAAAATACAAAGAGTATAGTGTATAAATTAAATGGTAGTGGTCAGTTCCTAATTTATCCAAAACTTATATTTTGCTTGGTTCTATTACTTTTAGTTGCCTAATTCTATTTATGATTACGATAATGATTAAATTTGTTTTTGTTCTCTGAGAATACACCACATGATCATGGGATATATGAGTAACAGGGACGTAAGTGTGAGATTAAATTAGACAGTGAACGATTTATGAAGTAGGAAATTTACATGGTAATGATTAAGAATTGACTTTCTCTTAAAAACACATTTAGAGTTCCTCAAAAGATTAAACATAGTTAACATATGACTCAGCAATTCCACCCCTAGAGAAATGAGAACACATGTCCATACAAAAACTCATACATGGATGTCATAACAGCATTACTCATAATAGCAAAAATGCAGAAACTACCCAAATGTCTACAAACAGTTGAAGAGATAAACAAAAAGTGGTATATCCACACAATGGAAATATTATTCAGTCATAAAAAGGAATGAAGTACTGATGCATGTTGCAATATGGATAAACCTTAAAAACATTAAGCTAAGTGAAAGAAACCAGATGTAAAAGGTCATATATTGTAAGAGTCCATTTGTGTAAAAATGCCCCAAATAAGCAGATTCATAGAGACACAAAGCAGATTGGTGGTTGCTAAGAGTTGTGAAAAGAAGGAAATGGGGAGCAACTGCTTAATTGAGTGTGGGCTTTCCTGTTGGGGCGATGAAAATGGGTTAAAATTAGACAGAGCTGATGGTTGCACAAGCCTGGTAATGTACGAAATCTATTGACTTGTACATATTAAATGAGTCAATTGTATAGTATGCGAATTATGCTTCATTAAAATGGTTACCTAAAGGAAAGAAGCAATTAGATTAGGTCAGGGAAGGGTAACAGGTCATATATGATTGTCTCTGTGAGATCTAACTGCTGGGGATTTCCTAGAGTAACCAGATCAAGTGGTGAGCCTGTGAGCACAGCCAGGTTTATAGCCCATCAGGTTTCTATTCTCGGATCTTTAGGTTTTTGAAGGATCCACCGCTATAGTTGGCCAAGCACTTGAAATGGCCATAGTAGTTTCAGCTTGTCACAGGCCTAGGAAAACAACTTGAGCTGGAAGCAGAGTGTTCAGTAGATATGTCAATCAGCTGGATTTCCAGCTACCTAAGCCCATGGGTGGATGAAGTCAGCTACCCAGCAGCAAATGCCAGCCACAAGGAGCTGGGAAGTAGAAGTCACTGGGTCAAGAAGGGGTGGTACCACCTGAGAGAAAAGCAAAAAGAAAGGTAGGTAGGAAGCAAACCCTCACCAAAGATAAGAAAGAAGACTGTCAATAGCCAGGCCTGATCTAAAACTATAAAATTATTCAAAAAGGGAAAAATTATACATGATCATTTTCCTTAAAAACTAGAGTTTTACACTCCTTCACCAATCTTCGAATGTAAGGCTAAGGTGTTTTCTCCAAATGTGAACATACCAATGAGCTTTTCTCCCTATTCTTTTTACTTCATCTGGTTTCCCGTTTCTGTTTATTTAAAGTGGATAAAGAACTTAGAGATGTGGGCAAAGAAATCTGAGAGCACAATCCTTCTAGATTTTTATCTTTCCCCCCATGTTTATAGATGTCTCAACCACAACTAAGTTGACAGTGATGATTTGAGCAACTTGAATCATTTACTAGTCATCTCTATAGCATTAAACTCAATTTTTGTAAAAATATTTTTAGTAGCCATGTCTACTTGATTGATGTCATATTTAGTTACAGCCGTGTAATAATGTAATCATAATAACTGGCATTATCAGTTCTGGGGACAAACTCCGCTGACTTGTAGAAGGCATACCACCCAAATGGAGGAGACAAAAGTCCTTAGTGCTGGCCTAAGAGAAGCCTTCTATCCTCCTGTGTGTAGAAATCTCACATTTGTGAGCACATTTCACAGAGAGACCAAAAAGCATCTGTTAGTCTACCTGATCAGATCAGTGGAAGTTGACCAAGAGATCTTATATTGTACCCAATGCACCTCTCCATCACACACAATCGTAGCAGAGCCCTGCTCTTGAGTGATCTGCCCTTGTGCTGAGGTTGTTGTGATCTTGGATCCTATCAACTAGCTTCAACCATCCCAGGTGTGACGGGTTGGTTTTTAGACACCGTCAGTGATCCTAGTCGCCTGGAATTCACACCAGGTGTAATCTCTTCTCCTCAAGCATGGTTGAGACATGTGACTTGCTTCCAACCAGCAGAAAGTGACAAGGATGATGGGATGTCACTTCTATGATTACATTACATAAGATAACAACTTCCATCTCACCAGCAGACTCTCTATTGCCTTCTCAGCCTACATGCTTTGATGCCCCAAGTGGCTATGTCAGGGAGGCTTATGTAACAAGGAAGATCTTGGAAATGGATCTTTCCCCAGTTGAGTCTAAGATGAGACCCAAGCACCAGCCATTGCTTTGGTTGCAGCCTTGTGAGAGACCCTAAAGCAGAGGACCCAGCTAAGCCATGCCTGGATCCTGAAGCTATGACATAATAAATGTATGCGTGTGTTTTAAGCTGCTTTTTAAAAAAGCAGTACTAAATACCAATAATGCCTTTTTCAGCATATCTGATTTTATATCTTCCTCAAGGGGACTAACGTTGTTATATACAAAAGTAAACAATAATATATGATGGCAAATACTTCTTTCAAAAGATTTTATAACTGAAGTATTTACAAGTGAAATGATAAGCTGTCTGGGATTTGCTTTAAAATCATTCAGTAGGAGTTTGGCAGGGTGGGTCAGGGGTAGGGTTCAGAAGATTGGAGGAAATAAAGATGAAACAAGTTGAGCCACGTGTTGCTAATTATTGAAACTGAGCAATGTATACATGGAGGTTTATTATATGTGTTACTCTGTCTACTTGTGTGTACATTTGAAAATTTCTGTAATAAAGTAAAACGATTTCTGTAACATCACGCTGTTCTGCAAAGGTAACAATAATTAAATATTAAGTGTTTCAAAAGCTACTGGATTTTACATGAAATATTGTACAGGGTAATGGAAATATTGCAATTCAAAGTAGGTAGTATGGATATGTTTAGACTTGACATGAGATGTGGTTTTTTTCTAGATACTATGTATGCATACAAGTTATGACTCTGTTAATGATCCTGTTTTGAGGAGGGAAGGGTCCAAGACCGAAGCTTTTTTCTTTTGTAGAGACAGAGTCTTGGTTTGTCGCCCTCAGTAGAGTGCCGTGGCATCACACAGCTCACAGCAACCTCCAACTCCTGGGCTTAGGCGATTCTCTTGCCTCAGCCTCCCGAGCAGCTGGGACTACAGGCGCCCGCCACAACGCCCGGCTATTTTTTTTGTTGCAGTTTGGCCAGGGCAGGGTTTGAACCCACCACCCTCGGTATATGGGGCCGGCGCCTTACCAACTGAGCGACAGGTGCCGCCCAAGACTGAAGCTTTTAAAGCATATTTTGGTTACTTAAGCTCTATGCCATCAATGACTATATTCATTGGCAATGACTTTGTATAGAAAATTTAAGCAGAAAAAGTCATAAATATACTGATTATTACAGAGACACTATATATGTGTAAATATATGTGTGTGTGTGTATATATATATATTTATATATAGCTAGTAACATAAAATTAAAAGTAATACTATAACAAAAAAAAAGTCAGTTTCTGTGGAGGGTTTTACCAAACTTGAAGAAAGCCTAGAGCGAAAATTAAAATAGTTCAATACTTTACAAAACCAACATATTCAATAGAGTAGGGAAAAATGAGGCCTTCCGTTCAACAAGAAAGGTCTCTTTTTTTGTATTGCCTTTTAAAAATCTTTCAGTCACTAAATCATTCAACAAATATTGAATACCTATACTATAATAATCAAGGAGCTTATGATTTGGTAGGAAAGGAGGGGACATTATTTAACATCCAGCCTTCAGGAAGAAAGTGGCACTTTTCAGCAAGGTCTTAAGAATAGGGCTTCTTTTTTCACTCAATTACAGACTTTATTCTGATTTCATATTTCTATACGTACTTTTTATGGTGTATGTTCCTACGAAAGCTTATATGTATGTATTTGGGTAACCATCATCATAGTCATCATACAGAACTATTTTATTACAAGAAAGAAAGGTCTGGGAGTCAACTCCAAGATGGTGGACTAGAGAAATCGCCTCACTAGCCATTCTCAGTAAGATGGGGACAAGGGTTCTCCGGCCATCTCTTATTGGATTGTCCTGCCCAGAAACATCCCTGCCAGGGCACAGTGAGATAGCAAGGGTCTCCAGAAGCCAGGGAAGTTTGGATCGGAGGAAAACCAGCAGAGAAAGCGGGTGTGAGGGAGTCCGACCCAGGGACAAAGCATACTCACAGAATCCTTGAGGGATCGAGCCTGCAGCAAAGTCTCCCACACCCCTCCACAGCACCCTGTGGTGGGGGTCTGGGGGCCAGACTGAACTCTGGGAGGGACTATCCCTCTGGGTGTGGGGAGTGGGGATAAATAAGCAGGAGCTGAAATCCCGCTGGTCTCCGGGATGGGCGCAGAAGGCATTCTACAGCTTTTTTGAACTTGGAAAGTGGGTGGAGCTGGAACCTGTTGGGAGGACCTAAGCTGGTCAACAAACTTGAATGGAACAGGGTTTTGAAGCCGGAAAACGCCTCTGGAAGCTGGCAACCAGGGCCCCACCACTGTGGGAGAACACAGGGAAGGAACAACCTCTAGGTTCCCAGGGTGTGACTCGCTCTGACTTTGTCTGCTGAGTTCCGGCAGACGTCATTGGACTGATTTCCGTGGAGACACAGACAAGTAGGACAGATCCCACCAACCCCACAGACCCATTTGTGGCCTCAGGGAACTATTTGGAGGGTCCAGACATGTGTCCCACAAAGTCTGGCAAAAGCTTCAGGCTCCAAATCCTGCACAGATTGAATGCTTGCACAGCAAACCTGCCCAAATTATAATCAAATAAACTAGGAAAACAAGACCGGGTATCCACAGAAACTAGCTAGTAACTTCTTGCCCCCACAATAGACAGCTGCAGAAGGGTGCTTTTTTCCACCGCCCCCAACCGCGTTTCCTAGCCCCACAGTGCCACCTGGTGTCCAGACAATATATTGTAATATATATGTATGTATTTTGTGTGTGTGTGTGTGTATAATGTTTTTCCTTTTATTGTTTTTCTTAATATCAAGGATCCTATTTTTGTTATGGGTTTTCCTTCCCTTTTGCCCTTTTTCTTCTTTTCCCTTTTCTCTACTTTTTTCTTTCTTTCTTTTTTTTTTAACTTTTATCATCTTTCCTTCATCAATTTCTTAAACAACAACCAAGATAAACCTTATTTTAGGGAGAGGGTCTCTTTTGTTCTATCTTTCTCTGTATTTTATTTCTGGGACAGAGCCTTGCTCTGAGGGCTGGGCTGGGCACAATAGGATTGGACTGGCTCATGGAGGCCTCAAATCCCTGGACTAGGGCATCCGTCTAGCTTTGGCCTCCTTAAGGACCATATTGGCAGGTCCCCACCACAACACATGGCTGATTTTCTTCTATATTCATTGGAGGTGAGCTCTTGCTCTTGATTAGCGGGGTAAGGAGCCTGTGAATGCAGGAGACCCACCTTCCCCAGATTCCCAGAGTCCTGGGATTGTAGGTATTAGTCACCATACCCTGCCCACCATCTTCATTATTCTCATTTTTCTCTTTCTGTATTTCTTCTCTTCTTTTTTAATTAAAACTTTTTTTTCCATTGTTACTCTTTTCTCTTCCTTTTGTCCCTGTACCAAAAGGCCATTCCAAAACCCAAGCACAGAGACAAAAAAAATTAAGGAGAGGAGGAAGAGAATGGATACAGTAAGGGAAGGAAGTGAAAAGAAAATAACGCAAGAGGAGGAACCAAAAAAAAAAAATTCTGACACTAAGAAAACCCAGATCAGAACAATCCCCTTAAAAGATCATGGGGCACCTACCACAATAGATCCCACCTATAAAGAAATTATGGAAATGACAACAAGGGAATTTAGAGTATGGATGCCAAACAATGATGACAGGAATTAAAAAGAAAGTGGAAAACCACCACAAGGAAATCCGAAAATTGACCCAGGAAATGAATGGAAGACATGATGAAATTAGAAAGGATATTTTGGAGCTTAAAGAATTGAAGGAGTCATTCAGGCAATTTAAAGATGCAGTAGAAAATATCAATAACAGGTGAAACCAAGGAAAAGGATCTCAGAGCTATAGGATAAGGCCCTTAAAGTAACTCAGGCATTTAAAGAGGTAGAAAAGAAGAAAGTAAAAGCAGAACAATTGTCAGAGAATTATGGTACTTCACGAAGCATACAGACTTATGAATTATAGGTATTGCTGCAGGAAGAGTGACCCAAATGTATGGAAGCCCTACTTGAAGATATTATACCTGAACATTTCCCAAGCAACACCAAAGATTATGACACACTCTTTATAGAAGGATATTGAGGCTCAGCACTCATAGCACAGTGGTTTTGGTGCCAGCCACATACACAGAGGCTGGCAGGTTTGAACCTGGCCCAGGCCAGCTGGACAACAATGACAACTGCAACAACAACAACAACAAAATAGCCAAGCATTGTCAAGGCACTTGTAGTGCCAGCTACTTGGAAGGCTGAAGCAAGAGAATTACTTAAGCCCAAGAGTTTGAGGTTGCTGTGAGCTGTAACGCCATGGCACTCTACCGAGGGTGACGAAGTGAGACTCTGTCTCAAAAAAAAAAAATAGATGGCTATTGAACCCCAGTTCATCTCAATACAAACAGAGCATCTCCTAGACACATTGTAATGAATCTAGCCAAGGTCAAAAAGGAAGAGAAAATTCTACAAGCAGCCAAGAGTAAGCAACTTCTTACCTAAAAATGAAAAAATATCAGTGTGCTAGTGGACTTTTCAGATGACATTTTTCAAGCCAGAAGAGGATGGTCATCTACGTTCAACCTTTTTATTTTATTTTTTATTTTTTTTCTCCTTTCATTCTTTCTTTTTTTCTTTATTAAATCATGGTTGTGTACATAAATGCAATCATGGAGTACAATGTGCTGGTTTTCTATACAATTTGAAATATTTTCATCGAACTGGTTGACATAGCTTTCATGGCATTTTCTTCATTATTGTGTGAAGACATTTATATTATTTTTATTATTATTATTATTAAATCATAGCTGTGTACATTAGTGCAATCAAGGGGTACAATATGTTGGTTTCATATACAATCTGAACTATTTTCATCAAACTGATTAAAATAGCCTTCATGGCATTTTCTTAGTTATTGTAATAAGACATTTGTATTCTGCATTTAATAAGTTTTGCCTGTACTCCTCTAAGATGCATTGTAGGTGTGGCCCCACCAATCACCCTCCCACCACCCCAACCTCGCCCCTTACCTTCAACCTTTTTAAACAAAGCAATTTTCAGTTCATGGTTCTGTATCCTGCTAAACTAAGTTTCATATTTGATGGAAAAATCAAATCTATTACTGACATGCAAATCTTGAGGAAATTCATCATAAGAAGAGCAGCTCTGCAGGAAGTATTCAGACCCATTCTTCACACCAACCAGCACAATGAACTACAAGCAAAGTAGACATGCAGAAACTAAAGGACAAAGTCTAGCTTTCACAATGGTTCAAGGACTAAAACTAAGCAATGGACCTTTACAAAATAAGATGAACAGAACTCCATCATACTTATCAGTTCTCTCGATAAATGTGAATGGCTTGAATTTCCTACTGAAGAGATACAGGCTGGATGGCTGGATAAAAAAAGCATAAGACAATTATATTCTGTATTCAGGAAACACACCTAACCTCAAAAGACAAAAAAAAAAAAAACCTCAGGATGACTATTTCACACAAATGGAAATCAGAAGAAATGAGGGGGTCCTAATCTTATTTGCAGATATAAGTGGATTTAAAGCAACAAAAGTAAAGAAATGCAAAGATGGACACTATATACTGCTCAAGGGAATTTAACTAGAAGACAAATGAATTCTAAATACATATGCACCCAACTTAAATGCTCCCAGATTTATGAAACAAAATCTAAATAGCCAAATGATATGATATCCTATAATGCCATAGCTCAGGACTTCAACATCCCACTGTCAGAACTGGACAGATCTTCTTAACAGACACTAAACAATGTAGCAAGGGACTTAAATGCAATCCTAGAACAATTAGAATTAATAGACAGATACAGAGTATACCACACCAAAACTGCTCAATATATATTCTTCTAGCTGCTCATGGATCATACTCCAAAACTGATCATATCCTAGGACACAAGTCAAATCTTAACAAAATTGAAAGAATAAAAATTATACCATGTATCTTTTCAGACCATAAGTGAACTCAACCCCAACAAAAACCTTCATCCTTACACAAAGTCTTGGAAACTAAACAACTTTATGCTGAATGACAGCTGGATCAAGGAGGATATAAATAAGGAAATCATTAGATTCTGTGAATATAATGACAGTGAAGACACAAGCTATCAAAACCTGTGGGATACTGTAAAGGCAGCCCTAAAAGGGAAACTTATCACAATAGATGCCTACACTCAAAAAAACACAAAAAGCACACATAAACAATCTAATGAACCACCTCAAGGAACTGAAAAAGGAAGAGCAATCTAATCCCAAACCTAGCAGAAGAAAATAAATAACAAAAATTAAATCAGAAATAAATGAAATTGAAAACAAAATAATTATTCATAAAATTAATGAAACAAAATGTTGGTTCATCAAAAAGATAAACATAACTGATAAACCTTTGGCTAGATTAACTAGAAACAGAAAAGTAAAATCTCTAATAACCTCAATCAGAAACAAAAAAGGGGAAATAACAACAGGTACCACAGTGATCCAAAAGATCATCTCTGATTACTACAAAAAACTCTGAACTCAGAAATTTGAGAGGAAATGAACCAATACCTAGAATCACACAACCTACCTAGACTTAACCAGGAAGAAATAGATATCTTAAACAGACAGCACTGAAATTACAGTAATAACAAAAAAATTTCCAACAACAACAAAAGCCCTGGACCAGATGGCTTCACGCCAGAAAGATAATGAAGCCACAGGCTATCAAAACCTATGGGAAAGTTTTGATAAAGCACAAAAGCAGTCCTAAAAGGGAAATTTATCACAACAGATGCCTACATTAAAAAACAAACAAACAAACAAACAAACAAACAAACAAAAAACCAGAAAGAGAGCACATCAACAATCTAATGAAGCAGCTCATGGAAATGGAAAAGAAAGAGCAATCTAATCCCAAACCTAGCATAAGAAAAGAAATAACAAAAAATAAATCAGAAATAAATGAAATTGAAAACAAAAGATCATTCAGAAAATCAAAGAAACAAAAAGTTGGCCCATCAAAAAGATAAATATAATTGCTAAACCTTTGACCAGATTAAGTACAAATAGAAAAGTAAGATCTCTAATAACCTCAGTCAGAAATGAAAAGGGGAAAACAACAGATACCATGGTGATATAAGAAATTATCTCTGACTACTACAAAAATATGCCCAGAAATATGACAATGTGGAGGAAATGAACCAATACCTGGAATCATACCATCTCCCTACACTTAATCAGGAAGAAATAGACCTCTTGAATAGACTAATATCCAGCACTGAAATTAAAGACACAGTAAAAAATCTTCCAAGAAAAAAAAAAAGAACCCACTGGACCAGATGGCTTCACACCAGAATTCTATAAAACCTTCAAAGAAGAGCTTGTACTTATACTGCAAAAACTATTTCAAAACCTTGAGAAGGAATGAATCTTCTCTATCACATTCTATGAAGCAAACATTACCTTGATATCAAAACCAGGAAAGGACCCAATTATAAAGGAAAACTACAGAGCAATCTCACTAATGAATATTCATGCAAAAATACCCAATAGAATATAGCTGCACATTAAAAAAAATACATCACTCCACTTGGAAGTCAGACTGGAGCGCGTGAAGGCGGAGGAATTTCAGGGAATTGGACCGAACCCTGAGAAGAAATGCTGAATTTCCTACCATACACCTTGTTTGAGCAGGGGAATTCCCGCCATCTCCTCTATTACCAATGCCATTTCTGAAACAGTCCACTTTTTTTTTTTTTTTTTTTTTGATACAATATTCTCACAATGTCGCCCTCAGTGGAGTGCGGTAGCGTCACAGCTCACAGCAACATCAAACTCTTGGGCTTAAGCAATTCTCTTCCTCAGCCTCCCAAGTAGCTGGGACTACAAGTGCCCGCCTCAATGCCCAGATATTTTTTGTTGTTGTTGTGGTACTCGTCATTGTTTCTGCAGGCCCGGGACGGGTTCAAACCTGCCAGTCCCGGTGTATGTGGCAGGCACCCTAGCTGCTGAGTTACGGACGCCAAGACTTAAGTGATCCTCTTGCCTCAGCCTCCCTAGTAGGTTGGGACTACCGCTACAACCCTGGCTAGTTTTTTACAGGGGGAGGGAGGTATCGCTCTAGCTCAGACTGGTTTCGAACTCGTGAGCTCAAGCGATCCACCTGCCTGGGCCTCCCAGATTGCTGGGATTACAGGCGTGAGCCATTGCG
>CAUYRH010074292.1:0-11692 GCA_963574655.1 Perodicticus potto
GGCGCCTGCCACAATGCCAGGCCAATTTTTGTTTATTCTACTAGAAAAATTTTAACTTTATTTTATTTGAAACTCCTTATTTTTTCCATTAACTTTTTTCTTTTTTTTTTTTGAGACAGAGCCTCAAGCTGTCACCCTGGATACAGTGCTGGGGCATCACAGCTCACAGTAACCTCCAATTCCTGGGCTCAAGCGAGTCTCCTGCCTCCACCTCCCAAGTAGCAGGGACTACAGGCACCTGCTCAACGCCCGGCCGTTTTTTGGTTGCAGCTGTCATTGTTGTTTGGCGGACCCGGGCTGGATTCGAACCCGCCAGCTCAGGTGTACATGGCTAGCGCCTTAGCCCGTTGAGCCATAGGCGCCAAGCCAGGAATCTCTTTTTAAAAATAATTATTTTTAGTTACAGGGTCTGGCTCTGTTACCGAGGCTGGTGTAATCATAGGTCACTACAGTCTCAAACTCCTGGGCTCAAGTGATCCTCCTGCCTCAGCCTCCTGAATAGAACTATAGGCATCTACCACAATGCCTGGTTAGTTTTTAAAGTTGGAGAGACAGAGTCTTGCAATGTTCATCAAGCTGATCTTGAACTCCTGGCTCAGCTTCCCAAAGTGCTGGGATTACAGGTGTGAGCCACCAGGTCTCGTTGTAGAACTTACTACTAAAGGAATACAAGCACTTGGTAGTAAACCCAATGGTACTAAAAGAATTTATGATGAAAACCAGCAGTGCCTTTCTGTTCATCTCTACTCCTCCTCCAGAGTTAACCTCTTTAATTATCTCAGTGTTTAGTTCTGAAGGTTATCCCTTAGCTTTAGATAAAATGCTTTTGCCTTTGTCTCTTATTGTTACAAAAGAGAATTTAGTTTTAGAGAATTTATACCTCTTGTTTAGGTAATTATGTCATTTTTGTTTCTTCTACTAGACACCTTGTAACTTTAGTTTATTTGAAACTCCTTATTTTTTCCATTAACTTTTTTCTTTTTTTTTTTTGAGACAGAGCCTCAAGCTGTCACCCTGGATACAGTGCTGTGGCATCACAGCTCACAGTAACCTCCAATTCCTGGGCTCAAGCGAGTCTCCTGCCTCTGCCTCCCAAGTAGCTGGGACTACAGGCACCCGCCACAACGCCCAGCCATTTTTGGTTGCAGTTATCTTTGTTGTCTGGCGGGCCCGGGCTGGATTCGAACCCGCCAGCTCAGGTCGCCAGCTCAGGTGTATGTGGCTGGCGCCTTAGCCCGTTGAGCCACAGGCGCCGAGCCTTCATTAATTTTTAACAAGTTCTCTTAACCTACTTTGCAGGGTGAAGATATTGGCTGCCTTGCCCCACCTCTCATATATCCATCTCAAAGGATCATGAGAGGTGGAAAAGAGTAGAGGAGTAAAGGATTCTTTAAAAGGAGGAGGAATATTGAGCCTGCCTGCCTTCCTGTCTGCTCGGAGGCAGATGGTCCCATAAAGAACATTACGTGAAAATTGATAAACTGCCTGGGCGCCTGTGGCTCACCGGGCTAAGGCACCACCCGTGTACACCTGAGCTGGTGGGTTCGAATCCAGCCTGGGCCTGCCAAACTACAATGATGGCTGCAACCAAAAAAAAAAATGGCCAGGCGTTGTGGCAGGCGCCTTAGTCCTAGCTACTTGGGAGGCGGAGGCAAGAGACTCGCTTGAGCCCAGGAATTGGAAGTTGCCGTGAACTGTGATGCCATAGCACTCTATCCAGGGTGACAGCTTGAGGCTCTGTCTCAAAAAAAAAAAAAAAGAAAAGAAAAGAAAATAGAGAAACAGATAAAAACATCAGGATTGGTGTGAACCAGTCCATTTTTATCTACATCATGGAGAAAGTTTTTTTTTTTTTTTTTTTTTTGAGACAGCCTCAAGCTGTCACGCTGGATAGAGTGCTGTGGCATCACAACTCACAGCAACCTCCCAATTCCTGGGCTCAAGCCAGTCTCTTGCCTCCGCCTCCCAAGTAGCTGGGACTACAGGTGCCCGCCACAACGCTTGGCCATTTTTTGGTTGCAGCTGTCATTGTTGTTTGGCGGGCCTGGGCTGGATTCAAACCCGCCAGCTCAGGTGTATGTGGCTGGCACCTTAGCCCGTTGAGCCACAGGCGCCGAGCCGTCTTGGAGAAAGATTTGAAGAAGGGAATGTTGATTAACTGGGGGTTGATTTGAAGTTCTTTACTCCAGAGATCAGTCCAATAAGTCATTTATTTATTTATTTATTTATTTATTTAAGACAGTCTCAAGCTGTCACCTTGGGTAGAGTGTCATGGCGTCATAGCTCACAACAACCTCCAACTCTAGGGCTCAAGTGATCCTCTTGCCTCAGCTTTTCTTTTTTTCTTTTTTCTTTTGTAGAGACAGAGTCTCACTTTATCGCCCTCGATAGAGTGCCATGGTGTCACACAGCTCACAGCAACCTCCAACTCCTGGGCTTAGGCAATTCTCTTGCCTCAGCCTCCCGAGTAGCTGGGACTACAGGTGCATGCCACAATGCCCAGCTATTTTTCTGTTTTGCAGTTTGGCTGAGGCCGGGTTTGAACCCACCACCTTCGGTATATGGGGGCTGGCGCCCTACTCAATGAGCCACAGGCGCCGCCCTTTTTTTTTTTTCCTGAGACAGTCTCACTTTCTCATTCTTGGTGGAGTGCTGTGGCATCACAGTTCACAGCAATCTCAAACTCTTGGGCTTAAGCGATTCTCTTGCCTCAGCCTCCCAAGTAGCTGGGACCACAGGCACCCACCACAACGCCCGGCTGTTTTTTTGTTGCAGTTGTCATTGTTGTTTAGCTGGCTTGGGTCAGGTTTGAACCCGCCAGCCTCCGTGTATGTGGCTGGTGCCATAACCACTGTGCTATGGGCGCTGAGCCAAGGGTTTTTTTTTTTTTAAGAGACAGTCTCACTTTGTTGCCCTAGGTAGAGTGCCACAGTGTCACAACTCACAGCAACCTCTAGCTCTTGGGCTTAGGCGATTCTCTTGCCTCAGCCTTCCAAGTAGCTGGAAATACATGTGCCCGCCACAACACCCGGCTATTTTTTGGCTGCAGTTTGGTCGGGGCCGGGTTTCAACGCGCCACCAACGGTATATGGGGCCGGCGCCCTACTCACTGAGCCACAGGCACCACCCCAAGCCAAGTTTTTCTGTTTTTAGTAGAGATGGGGTGTCACTTGTTGCTCAGGCTGTTTTCGAGCTCCTGAGCTTAAGTAGTCCGCCCGCCTCAGCCTGCCAGAGTGGTACGATTACAGGCGTGAGCCACTTCGCTGGTCCTATTTATTTTTTTGTGAGACAGTCTCATTTTTGTTGTGCCTGGTAGAGTTCCATGGCATTATGGCTCACAGCAACCTCAGACTCCTGGGCTCAGGTGATTCTCTTGCCTCAGCTTCCTGAGTAGCTGGGATTACAGGCATCTGCCACAGCATCCGGCTATTTTTAGAGACGGGGGTCTCACTCTTGCTCAGGTTGATCATGAACTAAACTCAGCTCAGGTGATCTGCCCGCCTCAGCCTCCCAGAGTGCTGGGATTACAGGTGTGAGCCACTGTGTCCAGCCCCCCGGTAAGTCCTTTAGTAGAGCCTGGTGTAAGGTTATTTGCCTAGAATCTCTTGAGGTGATGAGAAGTGAGAAGCTAGTGTTAAGTGGTAGTATTCCCTCCCCGCAGAGTGCTCTGCAGACATGTACTTAACTGCTCAGTCACACACATAGGTATGTACAGCCTGTCTTCTCCAGCTGCTGCTCTGCACTGACCTGTAATAACCCTTCATGCTTAGACAGGATTCCCTATTTTGCTGGATGGGAGCTATGGAATCCATTGAATTATCAGCACTCCCCCTACTTCCACCCCGCCCCTCCTTCCCTTGAGGCCAGCTACTAGGCTGGGGCAGGGGAGGCCTCTTCTATTTCCCCTCCAGTCTGTCTGGAAGGAGAGTTTAGGCTCCAGGTTGAAGCATGGAGCCTCAGTTGTCTGAGTGTCCTTGAAGGGCAAAGAAGCCATTTGACATTAAAGGTTTGAATTCTCTTCTGTCATTTTTTCTTATTTCTCCAACTTATAAGGGGAAGAGTGGTGAACCCAGGACTCATTCCTCCTCTTGTCTTTTGTTTTGTAGTCCTTTCACTTTCTTTTTCTTTTTTTTTTGTTTTAGAGACCGAGTCCCACTTTATCGCCTGTGGTAGAGTGCCGTGGCATCACACAGCTCACAGCAACCTCCAACTCCTGGGCTTAGGCGATTCTCTTGCCTCAGCCTCCCAGTAGCTGGGACCACAGGCACCCACCACAACACACAGCTATTTTTTTGTAGCAATTTGGCCCGGGTCAGGTTCGAACCTGCCATTCTCGGTATATGAGGCCAGCACCCTACCCACTGAACCACAGGCACCACCTAGTGCTTTTACTTTCTTTGGAATGGCTACCCTCGAAGGTATACTTGCTTTGCATTCAAAAATGATTACATTGATATTGAAGACCATATCTGGATTTAGGTTTTGGAGAATCACTTTCTGTTGTATAAGTTGTCAAAACAATCTAACCTTATTCCTTTGAACACCTCCTTTTCTCCATGACTTGCTTCAGATCCAGGCTGCCTCCAAGTCCCTGAGAGGCCAACAGGGAGGCCCAGCTCTAGTCTGGTGGTTTCTAGTGGCAGAGTTGCTTATATCAGAGATGAATCTGGCTTTTTTGCATCTCTTGGCATTGCCTGGTTCCTTTAGGAATAATGGCTGCCAGATAACACCACTGCTATTCAGTGGTGAAGTCCTCTGAATACTGTAACGTGGGGTTCTTAGCTGAGCCCTGGGAGTTTCTCTTTCGCCTGTGGGATGGAAAATAGAAGTGAGAATATCCTTACCTGACTTCCTTGAGCCAGTAATAATCCCACTTATAATTAATTGGACTAGGCTTCTGCTAAATTTCCTAGTGAAGTTTAGAGGTGTTCTGTGTAGGAGAATGTCTGAACTTTACTTCCTTTGAAAGTTTTCAAAAGTGGATTTTCAGGAGCTTTTAGTGACTTGGAAGTTTGCGGATTAGAGGAAAAGTGAAAGACGTGCCAAGCATTCAGAGATTGAGAAAAAGAGTTGGTTGTATAGGATGATTGAGGCTATCATGTGAGTCTTTAAGCAGACCTAAAAGCTAGTGGTTCCAGCTGAATTACAGTGATCCTCTGATGAGAGTACCCTACCGAGGTGTGGCAGGGAATGATTAAAGCTTCCTTATTATTATTCCTGTGCAACCCATAGTTGTGAGTAGAGACAGATCACATAGGCGGCCATGCTGGTTCTACTGCTTAGAGGACATGGCCTAATCTGGGAAACAGCAGAGGGAAAGAGTTGCCACTTTACTAATACCAAGCTCAAGCTGCATCAGGGATATTCAGGGATGAACTTGACATGATTAGGAGAAAGCAACTGAAGTCACCTTTTTTTGTGATCTGTGAAATCAGAAGAGTTCCCCATCTGACTTTCTGCAAAACTTGGTGGTGACTGCTGAGAGGCAGGGAGATGGCTGTATGATATTGGCAGATCAAAATAACCTTGACTCTTTGACATTTCAGAGGTGTAAGAAGAGGTACTGGAAGGGTGGTGGAAAATGGCCTCCCAGAGTGACTAGAGAATCTATATGCCTCCTTCCACCTATCCACAGTATATGCCCCCAGGGTCACCAAGGTCAAAGGATTACCTGCCTCCTTCTTCATACCTTTTGAGCATTTTTGCCCAAATTTGGTGATGATTATGGAAAAGGTTATGATAGGCATTTAAAGAGAGACAGGAAGAGCAAGAGGATAGAAAAGTATTGGAAGAGTTAGGGATAAGGGAGTAAGACTGAACTGCTCCCTAGTCTACCTGAAGAGCTTGTAAACCAATATGTATTGTGACACATATAAAGCAACATTGTATATATATACAAGCTAAGAATAGAGGCTAAGCTGAATAAGTGCAGAAGAGGTCAAAAGAAATGTAGTAACAAGATGTGGAGGTAGTGAGGTAAACTTCCTGAGAGATGACTTTTCATCTTATTTGAAGGAGTCCAGGAAGACAAAAAGAGGTGCCTGGGAAGGTTTCATGGTTAAGGGAAGACCTGAGGATAGCACCACTAACCAGTGTGTGTATGTATCTCCCTTTTTGTTCCTTTCTTCCTCCTTCCTCCTGTAGCTTGGAAGCTCGAAATCTGGCTGTGGCCATGGGAGACACAGTAGTGGAGCCTACCCCCTTGAAGCCAACTTCTGAGTCGACTCCTGGCCCAGCAGGGAGTAACGGGGGCTCTTTGCTAAGTGTCATCACGGAGGGGGTCGGGGAACTATCAGTGATTGACCCTGAGGTAGCCCAGAAGGCTTGCCAGGAGGTGCTGGAGAAAGTCAAGCTTTTGCATGGAGGCGTAGCCATCTCTAGCAGAAACTCCCCACTGGAGTTGGTCAATGGGGATGGTGTGGACAATGAGATCCGTTGCCTAGATGATCCACCTTCTCAGATCAGGGAGGAGGAAGACGAGATGGGAGCCACTGTGGCCGCAGGCACAGCCAAAGGAGCAAGAAGGCAGCGGCAGAATAACTCAGCTAAACAGTCATGGCTGTTGAGGCTGTTTGAGTCAAAACTGTTTGACATCTCCATGGCCATGTCATACCTGTATAACTCTAAGGAGCCTGGAGTGCAGGCCTACATCGGCAACCGGCTTTTCTGCTTTCGCAATGAGGATGTGGACTTCTATCTGCCCCAGCTGCTTAACATGTACATCCACATGGACGAGGATGTGGGTGATGCCATTAAGCCCTACATAGTCCACCGCTGCCGCCAGAGCATTAACTTTTCCCTCCAGTGTGCCCTGTTGCTTGGGGCCTACTCTTCAGACATGCACATTTCCACTCAACGACACTCCCGTGGGACCAAGCTGCGGAAGCTGATCCTCTCAGATGAGTTAAAGCCAGCTCACCGAAAGAGGGAGCTGCCTTCCTTGAGCCCAGCCCCTGACACCGGGCTGTCTCCCTCTAAAAGGACTCACCAGCGCTCTAAGTCAGATGCCACTGCCAGCATAAGTCTCAGCAGCAACCTGAAACGAACAGCCAGCAACCCTAAAGTGGAGAATGAGGATGAGGTAAAATTCTGGGGAGGGACAGAGAGGCAGGTAGCAGAGGGCTGCACAGAGACAGGATGTCTTTTATAGAGTTACTCTGTCCTTTCTGTCCTTCCCTCTGTTTCATTTCACTGATAAAAGTATGGAAAGTTAGAATGGAAAAAGACCTTAGAATTCATGGATCCCAATTGCCTCATTTTACAGAGGAAGAACTCAGAGAGCCAGAGATAAAGTGACTTGCGTCTAGTCATATAGCTAATGGCGAGGCTGATTCGCTTGCCTTTGTTCAAAGTCATTTTCATTAAACCACTGCCATTCCATTAACTGCCTACTTAGAATTGTGCAGAGGTCCCCTCCCCTGCTCCTGTATTTGAGACCTGGGGTAGCCTCCAGAGCCTTTGGAACACCTACATTGGGAAAGGAGAAGGGGCTGCCGTCTTTGTGCATGCTGGGGCAGGGGACATTAGAACATCAGCTCATTCCCCTGGCACTCCTCCTCATAGTCCCCCTCCCCTACCTCCTTGCCTTTTGTTCATCTAAGGGTAAAGTTCATTCTTTATCCCTGAGGTATCTGCATAATGCCCTCTTGCCTGCGTGCCTTTGTAGGAAAGATTGCCTTGATGATTATTTCTCCCATATCATTTGGAAGAAGCACAAAGGGAAGAGAGAAGCAGTCTTAGTACGAAGCAGATCTAGTGTCTAGTCAAGGACCTGGAGGCTGGGAAGAAGAGGAAGCTACAGCAGCAGTTGGGGGTATCCGATTTAGGAAACAGCAGGGAGGAGACAAGCACATCAGTAGGTTATATCCCCCGGCCCCGCTGCTCCCCATCTGTACAGATAGCAGGAAAAGTTCCCCAGTGTGCAACCAAGTATTGGTGACCTGGTGTCCCAGCCAGACAATAGTGCCCCGGTCCTCCCCTCTGACTCACCACTGGCCAGGCTCCCATCCTGGCTGCCATCCCAGTCTAGAAAAGAAGGGAGAAAAAAATGAGGAATTTGCACTTGGTGGAAAATGTGTATTAGCTGTGGTCCTGGCCTCTGCTTCTGTGGGGCATGTAACTCACCCACGTTTTTGATACAACAAAACTTCTTTCAAAGTAGAGGGAGGTGACAGTGAGTAGGGAAGGGAAAAGGCAGGAGGGAGAGAAGCTTACAAAGCTGGAAGCTGGCTCTCTGGAAATTTGGTGTTCTGTTAGAGGATAGTTTAATAAATGTAAAGCTAAAAGTGCTAACATTTATTGAGTACTCACTGTGTGTCAGGCATCACGCCAGGTACTATACATTTAATCTGCACAACAACCCTAAGAGGTGTTATTTTACCAGTGAGGAAACAGACTAAGAGAGATTAGACAATTAGCTCCGATCCATAGCTGGTGCTCCTAATCGTTCAGCTGAACTGCTTTGGTTATTTAACAACTTCTACTTCCTCCAGTCCCCGTCTTTCAAAGGCCACTTGGGGAAGAAGAGTCCAGGCTGTGGCCATCTGGGCTTCTACATCCATGCACAGGCAAAGCCCAGGTTCTTAGAACCAGAATGGACCATTTTCACTAATGGTTGAGTTTGGCAGGGAAGCCTGGGCTCATGAAGGGTGGTTGTTGCAGAGCAAAAAGAGTCTTCCAGAATTTGTCGTGACTGAGGCCATGAAGAATTTGAGAGGTGTTTTTTCTTGGGGTCGAACCCCAAGATGAGTGTGAGCATTTGAGTGTTAAGCAGGTGGGAGTGAGCTCCTTGGTCCCTTTTGTCAGGCTTGGCTTTTCTCTGTATCTGTTTTGTAGTCCTCATCTTAGGACCAGAAAAATTGAGGCTTCAGGGCTTTCCTTATTCTGTGCTGAGCCTTGCTGTCTCTCCTCACGTCTACATCCTCCTCCCACCAGCACTGAGGCAGGTGTTCTGTGAGTGCTTATATCATCTAGGGTCAGTTCTCTAGCTGCCATTCTCCTCAACCTGACTCCATACCTTATGTCATTAGATCCAGGAAAGGAAGGAGATACTGCATCCTCAGGCACTCTTAGGTTATCCGATGCTAGCAGAGACACCTGAATCCACTGTGGCGCCTCAAAAAATGGGAGAGCAAGGATGAGGAACAGAAGTGATACGACTATCACTAGTTTTCTAAGCATTGGAAGTCTTTAACACAGGGGTCTCTCCCAACCCCTTTGGCATTTTGAAGATACAACTGTCAAGGCCTTTGTCCTCCAAATACCAAGGAAATTGGTTTTCCTTCTATTCCTCCCTGTCCCCTGTTGTGCAGCATTTATTCACTCAACAAAGTTATTGATCTCATACAGTGAGCACAGCTGTGTGCTCCAGGTAGTGGAGGATGGAAGATGAAATGTCATCATTCTCCGTGGCATCTGTGGCTCAAAGAAGTAGGGCGCCGGGCCCATATACCAGAGGTGGTGGGTTCAAAACATGCCCAGGCCAAAAAAAAAAAAGATGCCATCATTCTCTACAAAAACTTTTAAGGTAAATGAAAACCCCCTTTTCTAGGAAACTGTTTAGCTTGTGACTCTCTTAAAAAGTTATTTCCTGGGTGGCGCCTGTGGCTCAAAGGAGTAGGGCTCCGGCCCCAGATGCCGGAGGTGGTAGGTTCAAACCCAGCCCTGGCCAAAAACTTCAAAAAAAAAAAAAAAAAAAGCTATCTCCTGCCATAAGCAGGAAGTACACTTTACTACAATGAGGCATATGCCAGGCTTGGTGGCTCACACCTATAATCCCAGCACTTGGGAGGCCCAGGTGGGTGGATTGACTGAGCTCACAGGTAGACAGCCTGAGCCAGAGAGATGACTCATCTCTAAAAAAAATAGCTGGGCGTTGTGGCGGACACCTGTAGTCACAACTACTTGGGAGGCTGAGGCAAGAGAATCACTTAAGCCCAGGAGTTTGAGATTGCTGTGAGCTATGATGCAACAGCACTCTACCGAGTGTGACAAAGTAAGACTCTGTCTCAAAAAATAAAAAATAAATAAAATGACGCACATAATTTTCTAGGCGAGAGCAGAGATACTATAGAAGGTGAATCTCTAGGGGGACCCTGACGCTCTTCTCCCAATCGCTTGCCTTTTGGGTTCTGAGTTTAGTCCCTGTATTTCTACCACTGGTAAAAGAACACGAGAGGAAGAGGTGGTGACTTGAGGAAGAGGACCAGGGGCTACTTATACAGTTCTCCTCCTGCTGGAGTCTCCCTACAGATCCCTTTTCTACCCAGATCTCACTGAGGGTTGTATTTCTTTCCATGAGGAATCCTTTACACACACAGCCCCCATATCAGAGGGCTCCAGTACTGATTTCTCCCATCTCCCACCATTGTCCTGTGAAGTGTGCCTAAAACAATTTAATCGGCCTGGCCAGGAAGTGCTGAATCTGCTTAGGCAGTTTTTCCCATTTGTAACCAAATGATAAATATTTGGGCATAGAGGGTGTAGAAAGTAGAGAGTGAATTTAGGTACCACCTTGTCCCCACACCCTACCCCATGTAATGACACTCTTAGTAGATCAGCTTTGTCTTTTTAGGATGGCAGCCTTTGTACAGAGATACCTGCTGTGTGTCACTGAAGCCTAAGTGGGCCTTCCAGCCTGATGTGGTGTGATGTCAGCTTCTTGGCCTTGGCTTTACTTCTTGGAGCTGACTCAGTGAGTGACTCCAGCCCAGGGAGTAGGAGGAGAGGAGCAGGTCATGACGTATTGCTCTTCCTCCAAGGATATTAGTGAGTCAGATGGGACCTGTGTGTGAGAGAATTAGCAAAAGCCTTGCCTCATGGAGCCCTGGTCCTGCCTGCTGTTCCTTTCCCAACCAGTTCATGGGTAAAAATTGAACCACTAAGTCAAAATACACTCTGGCATCCTCTCTGCCTTAATTCTCCATCCCACTGCTTCCTAGGATGGAATAGTTATTGCCTTAGGGGAGTGTTTCCCAGTGTGGCTTCTCAAAGCTCTCTTCTCCCTGTATTCCTTAAAGAAGAATCTGCTTGTAGGACCATGGAATTGAATAAGCAGACGTTTGAAATGCTGATTCTGGAGTAGAAGAGGCTGCCTCCCTGCCCTGGGAGCCCTCACAGCTGTCTCTAAAGTTCAGGCCCCCACATCTGCTTGTGTGTGCACGTGCTGCCCTTGCTCCCTGCCATTGTAGATACTGCTGGGAAGTATCTATCCAGGACGGCCTGTGCGTGAGCCCAGCTGCAGAGCTACATAACACAGGAATGGGGTGATATTTAGATAAATCCTCTGGTCTGGGACAGCTGCTGTCCAGCTAGTCAATGTTCTCAGATAGATTTAGCTAGGATCCAAATTTATATCAAAAAATTGTAATATATTGATGATTTCGCCACTGCACTTCAGCCTGGGTGACAGAGTAAGACCTTATCTCCAGAAAAAAAAAATTGTAGTATAGGGTGGACATAAAGTTTGTGTGCAATTTAAAATAGTTTTTTTTTTTTTTTCTTTTTTTTTTCTTTTGAGACAGAGCCTCAAGCTATCACCCTGGATAGAGTGCTGTGGCATCACAGCTCACAGCAACCTCTAATTCCTGGGCTGAAGCGAGTCTCCTGCCTCCGCCTCCCAAGTAGCTGGGACTACAGGCGCCTGCCACAACGCCCGGCCATTTTTTGGTTGCAGCCGTCATTGTTGTTTGGC
>CAUYRH010074294.1:0-47526 GCA_963574655.1 Perodicticus potto
AAACTGGGGCTTTTTTTTTGTTTTTTTGTTTAATTTCCTTCCTTGCAACCCTGGTTTTTTTTAAAATTGTGGGGGGGCCCCCCCCCCCGCTTCTGTTCCTCAAGCCCAACCTCAAATGGTAAAGGTGTATAAATAAGCAGGAGGTTAGTGGGGAGTTTGTGATTAGCACCCTCAGCCTTAGCATTCTCCAGGCTGCTGTGAATTCACTATGGCAAACAAATCTGAGAGAAGAAAAGTGTATTTAGAAAGAAAATTAATATTCTCCATTATATCTAACAGGGGAAATACTACAAACATGTACCACTGTAACCACTTTATTGTCTTCTGGCTCCTATGGTCTGGGGCACATGGTGCCCGTCCTGGAGCACTGGATTGCCTTTGCTTCTAAATTCTGAATCAGCTGAAATTCACATTAAAATGCATGATGCTGCAGAACCTTACCAGAAAACCCCTCAAACCTCCCAAATAAAACAGAAGGATACAAACAAACAACACGACAGAATCTTTGAAAATGCAGAAAAGAAAATGTTTTTAGAAGTTTTCAAATTCTCATGCATTTCAAGGTTGAGAAGTCAACTGGCTCCTGGGCTGACTAAGAGCGCAAGACGGTGTTGTTGGACACATTCTGTGTATGACAGGGTAACGGAGACCCTTGGATATAGAAGCAGGGCAAGTGTTCCTGTAGGTAGAAGAAATGGGTAACTTTGTGGTGTGGCAGGAGTGATGGGGAAACACCACCTAAAGTAGAATATTTGTTATTTCACCATCAGCACTCCTGTGCTCTGAGATACCAGGCTCTTGGCATCTTCATGTGACAATATGCCCGAGAGGGACAACACAGAAAATCTTTTTATTTATTTATTTATTTATTTATTTATTTATTTTGAGACAGAGCCTCAAGCTGTAGCCCTGGATAGAGTGCCGTGGTGTCACAGGTCACAGCAACCTCCAACTGCTGGGCTTAAGCGATTCTCTTGCCTCAGCCTCCCAAGTAGCTGGAACTACAGGTGCCCGCCACAATTCCCGGCCATTTTTTTTTCTTTTTGGTTGTAGTTGTCATTGTTGTTTGGCAGGCCTGGGCTGGATTCGAACCTGCCAGCTCTGGTGTATGTGGCTAGCGCCTTAGCAACTTGAGCTACAGGTGCCGAGCCAACAGAAAATCTTAGCAGCGTGATGGAAGAGATGGAGGAAGCGAGGCCCTTTCTCTTGGTCTCCATGCTGCCTGCCTTTCTCATTTCTAAATACCTCCTTTGATTCCCCACCATACACACTGCCCTTAGATTCTTTTTTACATAAGAATATAAGCACAGAAGATTCCTGGACACCCTGCTCCAAAAGTCAATTAACAGAATGTTAGGACTTAAAAGAATTCTTATCCCTCCCCCCTGAGGCAACTAAAGTCTTTCATCAGATTCGGTGGTGACAGGTCCAATGGCCAGGCCAGTGTGGGCTCCAGCCCCTGCAAGTTCAATGCCCAGACATCCCCTTGCTGCACTGACAGGGCCTCTACTTTCGGTCGAGTGGTTTCCTTTCACTCAGACACCTGACATCCTTGGGCTTATTCCATCTTAAAACTCAGCTTTCAAGACAATATCAGAGCCGTTTCTACTCTAAGATGTATCTCCTGGCACATAATAGGTCTTTAATAAGTATAGGTCGAACAAGTGAATGAATGGCTGGGTGATCTCCCAAACACAGAGAAGGCTGTGCTAATGAGGATCGCTAGATCCAAGTTACAGAAGGAAAGATCTTGCCAGAAGCCCCAGGAGAAGGTTTTTGTTTTGAGGTATTTTCTTGGGCTCCCTGAAATCCCAGAACTTCACCGGAGTGTAAACTGAATCCCGTCACTGCCTTTTACCCTGCACTGCTGTTCTCGTGGCTGAGTAGCCATTGCTCTTTGCCTGGCCTTGTGCTGCGGCCTCTAATTTATGTCCTGCATCTCTGCTCCCTCACCTTCTCCTCCCACCTCTCTGATCTTGCATTTCGTCACATTCCTTTTGGTGTCCTCCCTCCCAGCTCTCCTGCTCTAACCAAAAACTAAACTGAACTATGTACAAGTCAGACAATTAAGTGTGACAATTTATCCTAGAGAAAGTGCTACATACGTCACCGCTGGACATCAGTGGGGTCACCTTTGACATACTCCTCTTGGGAGACTATGTCTGTATGTCAGCACCTAGTCTACCCTTCAAGTCACTTTTTCTAGGGCAAGTTCAAGAACTTACTTGTCAGATCAAGTAGATACTCGAACACTCTATGTTCTCTCTGGCTTTGGAGTCTTTGACTGTCACTGATATGCCTAGAACCTCTTCCTTTGCCTCTTCGCCACCAGCTTATGCTCAGTCTTACTCACGCTTTAGTGGCCAGCATAGAAGATGTCACCTCTCCCGGTAGCCTTCCCTGATACCCCAAAGAACTATACATCCATCATGGGTCTGTTGGGGCCTTTACTCCACGGCATCCTCAGTCTGGAACTAAGGCTGACAAGGACCCATCATCCAGAGCAGAGAGAAGGCAATAGAATGAGCCCTTAAAGATTCCACTTAGGAGTCACGCTTAACACATCTGCCCAATTTTCATTGTCCAAGAACATCATGTGGCCGAGTGTAACTTCTTTTTTTTTTTGAGAGACAGAGCCTCAAGCTGTCACCCTGGACAGAGTGCCGTGCCATCACAGCTCACAGCAACCTCCAATTCCTGGGCTCAAGCGAGTCTCCTGCCTCCGCCTCCCAAGTAGCTGGAACTACAGGCGCCTGCCACAACGCCTGGCCATTTTTTGGTTGCAGCTGTCATTGTTGTTTGGCGGGCCCGGGCTGGATTCGAACCCGCCAGCTCAGGTGTACGTGGCTGGCGCCTTAGCCCGTTGAGCCACAGGCGCGGAGCCCCGAATGTAACTTCTAGGGCAGTGATTTTCAACCTGTGTGTTGTGAAAATTTTTATTTTTATTTATTTTTATTTTTTTAGACAGAATTTCACTATGTCACCCTTGGTAGAGTACCATAGCATCACAGCTCACAGTAACCTCAAACTCTTCGTTTTAAGCGATTCTCTTGCCTCAGCCTCCCTAGTAACTGGCACTATAGGTGCCCACGACAACACCTGGCTATTTTTTGGTTGCAGTTGTCATTGTTGTTTAGCAGGCCTGGGCTGGGCTCGAACCCACCAGCCTGGCGCCCTGCTCACTGAGCTACGGGTGCTGAGCCACTCTGAAAATTTTTAAAGATCATTAATTAAATTCTTTTTGAAAGAAGATTGAAGCACAGTAAGTATATTCTCTTTTTTACTCTTTTCTCTGATCAGTGTAATTTAAGTGTGCCACAGAAGGTCCAAGTGTGCTGTGAGATAACAAAAGGTTGAAAAACACTGTTCTGGGTGTAAGGAAGCAAAACCACACTGCGTTGCCTACAAGTGGGGAGAGCGTTTACACATTCGAGTAAGTGGAGGCCTGGAAGATCCCCAGTGGACTCGATGGCCTTCATGTGAAATGACTAATTTGCATGAGAGTGGTGGAGCCACAGCACAGGGGCTATTGAGTGAGAGAGGAAAGAAAAAGGGCAGTGAGAAGAGAAAACACCTGGAAGATAGTCGGCTGGAAAGGGTGGAGAAGAGATGGGTGGTGGAGGGGCGTGGCCAAGGAAGAATGAAAAGTTGGTGGGTTACTAGTATGAGTGTGGCCTGAGCACGTTTAGCTGACAGCAGGGTGTGTCCAGATGAGAGTGTGAATATGCAGGAGAGAACTGGGCAGGATCCCTGAGCCTGCGCCGTGGCAGGTTGTTCTCTGATCAGAGTAGACGTCTCTCCTCCACGCAGCAGGAGTGAGTGGGTGCAGAGGTCTGTCAGTTTATAGAGTGAAAAGCAGAATGTTGAGGGAACTCCTGTCCAGTAGCTTCTGTTATCATTGTGAACTTAATTTATGTAAAGGTATCATAATGTGTTCTACTCGGAGAAACTCAGGAAATCATTCTACAAAAGGGGGAATGGGGAGAGGTTCCTTTCTAACAGTTGTAGTTTCCTAGAACAACAGGCAAGAGGGTGTCAGCATGTTGCTTCTACCCCACAGTTGAACCCTATTTCAGGCACCATGAAGGCCATTTTCACTCCAAATGCAATTTCCTAAGCACGTGCATAAGCCCAGGACTAAATGGCTTATTTGCAGTAGTTAGCAGTAGGAATTTTAATATAGGTGTTACATGAAAATCTCTTTCTCCCCAAACTCATGCAAAAGTGTACTGGGATATTATTAATCTGAAAATCTTTGTCCTTACCCTCTTCTTGTCTTCAACCTGAAGATGATTGCTTAGCCCACCCTATACCCACATAGGTCAGGCATTGCTTGTCTAAGAAAGATAATCTTGCCTGACCATTTTCTTTGCCAGAAAGAAGACACTTGGAAGGTCTTGGGACATTGCCACTCCACTTCTTCTGGCAGCTGTGGCCCAGAAAATCATGATCCTTTCTACAAGTGATCTGTGGCACCTTGCAAGCTTGGTCAGGGCTCATGATTACTTTTCTCTCTCCTTCTTCAAATAGTACCCCCCCCCTTCGGTTTAGACAGAGGGCTCCCTGCCTAATTTAATTTTCTTTCTCCTTTCTTTGTTACAAGCAGATGTCACTTTTACATCTGTGTCACTTTTACATCAAATGTACCATGTCTCCCCCTCCCACTGGCCCAGCAGATGTTACTGCTATTAGTCGAACTCCAGCAAAAAGGTAATAGGCAGCCCCTTCTGCTAATTATAACATTGTGTGTGTGGGGGGGGGGGGTGGAGAGAAAGGGGAGGGGTGGATTGGAGTGGGGCTTTTCCATGAAGAAAACCTTAAGAGAATGCATACTGGGGGTCTGTAGACCACCACCTATATAGAGCATAGAACTGACATGCGGGTACTGCTGAAGTTAATCCAGATGCAGAGACACCACCTATGAGTTAGCCATAAAGGTCCAACCCAAACTGCACAGATAATCCAGAGCAAAATGCCTTTTAATGTGACATCAACCTGAGCATACAATTTACATACAGGAATAAAACATTTTATTAATCACGTAAGGGAAGCTAAAGCATATAATTGACCTATTTAATACATATATGCCTTCCAGTAAATTCTTTAAAAATTGAAGTTTTCTGCCTAGTTGCTTTGTTTTCTCCCATTTGACATTCCAGTACCTGCATTTTGATTTGTCTACCCTCTTCTATATGACTTACATATTCTAAATTTCAAAGTCAAGTGTTCAATAGGTAAGACAAGGAGACTCCACCGCCATCATCATCAGCATCCCCACTGTTCAATACTGATGGCTGACGTTTGCTGGAACCTTTCTGGGTGCCAAGCGCTGTGTTAAATGTTTTGCACACACTATTGTCGATCGGTTAATAATTGCTAGTCTCACAGTGCCAGGAGGTTAGTCCCCAGAACCTCACAGAGTTTCTATTATGAAACATGTGTGTTATGGTTGCTAGGCGAATGGAAAATGTGGTAGAAAGTCTAAAATGCTGGGAGGATGCAGGGGTCATCAGGTTTGGGGCTGCTGTGGTCAGTTCACTGTGTTGGAGGGAGATGGTATTCCAGTAAATCCTGTCCTGGTTATTTTCTTAGGTGAGTGGGAAAGGTTACTGCCTGCAGAAATGTTTTTGGAGAATCTTAAGGACAAATCCTGCCTCTTCTCTCTGGTTGAGAGAACTGGTAGTTCTGAGTTCAGACTTTGCCAGGCAGTGGGCTGGCTATGCTGGGATAATTTGGATGCAGCATCAAATAAGGCAATCAAAAAGAAAATTCCTCTGAAACTCTCACTGGTATTTAATATTTTATTCATTCCCATGTTATTGTGCTCTGCCTGCGGTAAAACAGCCTCAAAACAGCCTCCTAGGAGTGAGGCATTAGGAAGCTGACAAGCATTTTCCCATGAATTGCTACTACAATACAATAGCATTCTGTTTGCTGTTTTGTTTCCTTGTCTTCTAACATTCTTTCTGACTTTCAAGGAAAAAAAGAAGAAGAAAAAGAAACCCTCCTATGAATGGCAAAGAAAAGGAAAGAAAAGTTTCTTTTAAACTTTCAACCTTTTTCACTTGGTACTGGGTAGCATGGAAACTTCTTTTCCCTCATAGTATATGTGCTGGTAATCTCTCCCCACTTTTTTGTGTTTTAGATGGCTTCTATTTCTTTTATCACATAGCATTGCCTTTCCATTACTGATTCTGAAAATCGTCAGGGGTTAAAAAAAAAAAAATCAACCGTGTACACATATTAAGAAAGGGAAGTCAGAAGAAGATGGGTCAAACTCATCCATCTATCCACGGGGCCATTTATCTATCAATCCATCTCGCTACCCACCCGCCTCTATTAAAATAAATAGCAGGCACTGTACACATTGCTGGTTGGCTGAAGTTGTGATCTGGACAAAAGGTCTGTTTGGGAAAAGGATGCTGAAGCTCTAATTCTATTTGTGCCGGTCGAAAATCAGGAGGGGTTTTTCTACACTTCACTTTTATTAGATTATTTCTTATAGATGGTTTCTTTTTTCCTCCCAGACGCGTGGTGGAGGCTGCTGAAGCAGTTGGTCTATAGTTGGAATAATTAAATTAACCATTTGGTACAACTTTTAGGGGAGAGCTCGCGTGTAGAAAGCACAACCGGGACAAAACAGGGCGCTGGGGCTCGGGCTCGGGCCTGGCCCGGCCCCGCAGGCCTTTCATCTCAGAGCAGAAGCAGGACCCCAGGCCACAAAAGACGGGCAGAGGGACGATGGGGCAGGGGTGGTGGGGGAGGGACGGTGACACTGAACAAAATAAACCTACAAGGCCCACAAAGGGGAAAATGAAGTCGGGCGCGTTTGCTCATCCGAGCGTGCAGGCGGCGCGGCCAGGTCTGCTCCCGAGAGGCGGGAAGGCGTGCGGCGCCCCGACCCGCCGGGCCGGACACCAGGGGGCGCCCGAGGGCCGGCGGGCGAGGAGCAGGGACCCGGGGCCGGAGGGGCTGAACCAGGCGCGCGAGGCTCGCACCGGCCTCCCGGGCGCCCTCCACATCCTGGCACTTCCCTCGCTCGGGACCCTCGGGGCAGTTCTGTCCTCGATCTCTTCGCTTCCCCCCAGACACCCTCAGGCACCTCCTAACACCCAGCTGCCCTCGGTGCGAGCGGGACTCCTCAACCCAACCCTCTCTTTGGCACGGGAACTGCCTCCAGGCACCATCTAAATCCCGAAGGTCCCCCTCTGCACCCAAGAGCCATCCTCAAAAACTGCCCACAGGAACCCCTCCACTCTGAGCTCCCTGCACGTTCTCGGGTCCGCGTCTCTCTTCCTCCCCAAGGGCTGTCGGAGCCTGGGGACTGTCTTCAGATTTCACCCAAGGTGAAATTGCCCTGCCCTCGGGTCGGGCGTAGAGCCCAGGCGGGCGTTGCAGCTTCCTGCAGAGCGCGCGCTGCTCATCGGCGCGGAAACTAACCCGCTGCACCCGGGCGCAGGTGCCAAGCCGGTGTGAACCTGCTTGTTGTCAAGCGCAGGCCGCAGAGCCAAGATGCATCTCCTTCCAGCCACCCAGGTTACTTTCTTTTGCAGAGAAACGAGCTGAAACCTCACGCCGCTGGAAGGGTGCCACCCTGGCCTGTGTTCCCCCCGCCCCCCATTCCCCCTGAGCGCTGGCCAGGGCCGCTGAGTCGCGCTGGAAAAACCAAGCAGCGACCCCGACCCTCCCCGCTGTGTGAGGGAGCCAGGGAACTTGGACAATCTCAGGCTTGGGCTTGACAACCTATCTCCCACCTCCTTTAAGTGGGGTGTGGGGGGTGGTAAGGGTGGGGAAATTCCATGTGTGGAGCCCAAAGAGGGTAAAGCCACCTCCTGGCCCAAATGCAGATTCATATTCATGAGAGCGGGATAAATAAAGACAAATCCTCGCTGAAACAGCACTTGGATTCACATCCGTCTTTGCCGGCCTTCAGGTTTGGGGAACTGAAGACAGATGTTTGCATCCCTTTTCTCTTCTTGTCTGGTGACCATAAAGAGAAACCATTTAGAGCGCTGCAATTTGTTTTCCGCCGCAGTAAAACCTTGTACACATTTATTTTCATTTCACCCCCGTGCACAAAAAAGTGCACACTGGTCACCAAGGGCTCTTCTTTATCAAATACGCATTGTACAACATACAACTGCAATAAAACCATCACCCCTCCCCATAAAACGATCACCAGGCTCCTCGGGAGGTCCCGCTCCCTACTCTCCCGACACCAGCGCTCCCTCGCGCCCCAGGACTCGCAGTCACCTGAAACAAGCCGCAAACTCACCCTGCAGAGAAGCGCAGGGCTGGGGGCCGCTGTCCCTGTTTAATCCATTACCACGTCCGCGGCAGTTTAGAGCGCAATAAAACACCGTGGCAGCGGAGAGCGGGCGCCCATCCACTTCCCGGTACTAGCATCGAATTAAACCACTTAGTTTGGCAAACACTGAACGCCTAAATGCCCCTATAAAGACTTTATGAGTTTGTTACTTTAATTACTGACTTGTTACAGAGCACATAAAGGGGGTAATGAATGCAATAAAACTAATTATCTACACATTTAATTCATATAAAATATCCAGGGTTTGTTTACACCACTCGGCGATCCAACTAAGCGTTCCCCCTCTTGTCCACCGAGAGGAAGGATTTAATGAAATAGTTTCCCTTATACTGCTAGAGCCTAACGAACCAAATGAAAATTACCCTCCGCTTAAATCATGGGGCCAGCGGGGTCCACAAATCACTGCTGGCTTCTTTGTCTGCGCCTGGCTGCCAGCACCCAAAAGCCCGAGGAATCGGATGACAAAGGTGCCCGGCCCCGGACCCCTTGCCTGGGCACTTAAACCGGGAGGATTTCGCTCACTAAAGTCTGAAAACCTAACGGGCAAAAGACAACGATCCTCTTTTAGAAGTCCTGGGTCTGTGGGGGCTGAAAAAAGTGGAGGCAAAATAGAGAGGGAAAGCGCCAAAGAGAGACGGTCAGGAGACACATTTGGTACACTTCATGCCCACTTGCCAGTTAGGGCGTAATTAAAACCAACAGCCGCGCGCAACTTCCAAACCAACGAAATGCAAACGTTGCACTGATGCAGACAGACAGAACTGAGAGCAAAAAAATCCCCATAGGTTGAGAATCCAGATGTTTTACATTCAAGAGCTTTACTCCTTTTTTATTTTATTTTTTATTTTTTAGCGGCTGCGTATCTCGAAAGCCCATCAAACCGCCAGGAGGAGAAATGCAATTTATATGATGCTCTCCATTTTTTTTAAACCCCCTCTACCAGGTGTATTTTAAAGAAATCCACTTATCATTCACATAAACCCCCTCGGCCCACTTACTCTATGTTACAGGGTGCCTGGGTCTTGCCAATGTCCCAGTCCTTTATAACATTTCATGCACTTCAGGGGGTAGGCTTGTTGTTAAATTGAGCGTGTAACACTCTTACAAAACAGGTTTTCTATGACATCAAGGTTTCTTCTCCCTAACCGAGGGGTGGGGAGAAAAAAGAGGACGAAGAAGGGGGAAAACGTACGCACTATCTCAATTTATGCCTAAGGTATATGATCAGTTAAAAAGGCTTAAAAGCTCGGGGAAATTGGATCAGGGAGAATCGTCACCCAACTTTCATTATTTCCAAGTAGTGTGATTGAATTAAAGGGCAGGGAGCTGGTTAGAAGGGAGGATCAGGGGCGCAGTGCGTAATGGTGTGGTATTAAATTCTAATTAGAGATGCAGGAATCAATGATAGGGAGGTTGGACAGCTCAGTTCCCCAGTGCCAGCCCAATAGACGGATGAGTTATTGTCATGTAAAAAGCGCCAGCAATAAGACCAACCGCTTTGCTATTGTCCAAGTGGAAAGAGCCAAGTTTATTATGAGGACTATATGCTCTAGAGACCTCAGACAAGGCATCTCATAGGAGGCTTTTTCATAAAACTAGGCTCTGCTGGTAGTAAGGAGGCCAGTTTGGAGGCAGGCGTTGAGCTGTGCACATCTCCCCACTCCAGCCACCTTCTCCACATCCATCTTTTATTTCATTTTTCCACTTGGCTGAGCCATCCAGAACCTTTTCAATGTATAAAATGGAATATTCTTACCTCAATTCCTCTGCCTACGAGTCCTGTATGGCTGGGATGGACACCTCGAGCCTGGCTTCAGCCTATGCTGACTTCAGTTCCTGCAGCCAGGCCAGTGGTTTCCAGTATAACCCGATAAGGACCACTTTTGGGGCCACGTCCGGCTGCCCGTCCCTCACGCCGGGATCTTGCAGCCTCGGCACCCTCAGGGACCACCAGAGCAGTCCGTACGCCGCAGGTAAGGACCGCCAGCTTTCTCCGCGGAGGAAGCCGCCTTTCCGCTCGTATATAGGAAGCCTTGATTGCATTTGAAAATGGAAATGTGTTTAGTATTTACCAAACGAAATTTGCTTACACAAATGAAAGAATTTATCACGTTAGAAGCGATTGCAGGGAGGGGTAATTCACTTACAGGGTTACACTATCCTAGTCACACCCGAACCGCCAACAAAATTATCTTAAGCTGCCAAAATGATAGGCATAATTTATTTACTTTGCGATGAGACGTAAAGCTTAGAAAATAATTAAATAACAAAGAGTAAAGCTCATTACTGGCAGTGTCTCTTTTTTTAAGGACCGACAACGGCTCACACCTCTTTGGCTGGTCATTTTTATGAACATTTCTTTAATTTATTATTTTTTTGCAGCACTTCCTCCCCAACTTTCGGGCCAGGTCAACTTCTGAGAATTGACAAGTTCCAACAGTGGGAGTGTTGGGCGACCTTTTCCCGGCTCCGTGATATTCCGGCTGATGTTTCCGGACGTTTCTCCTCTCTAGATTTTTCCTACTGAACGCACTGCCGGGTGCCCGTCTCCACCGCGCGGTTTCAACCCACTCAAAGGCGCTCGTGCCGGAAAGGTTCCCACCAAAGTCCGAAGTTTGAGCCCCTGTTTCCGCGTAGAACTAATTTGCTCGGGTTTCCTCGGCAGCTTCTCCCGGCTCCTCTTACGCGGGTGTGTTGGTAGCCGCTCCGGGCGACCTGACCTCGGAGTCCCCACATCCCGGCTTCTCGGCCGGCGCTGTGCTGCCCGTTTTGCTCACGTTCTGTGTCCTCTGCCATCCCCTACTCTAGTTCCTTACAAACTCTTCACTGACCACGGCGGCCTCAACGAGAAGCGCAAGCAGCGGCGCATCCGCACCACGTTCACGAGCGCGCAGCTCAAAGAGCTGGAGAGGGTCTTCGCCGAGACGCACTACCCTGACATCTATACCCGGGAGGAGCTGGCCCTCAAGATCGACCTCACCGAGGCGCGAGTGCAGGTACTGACCCGGCTCCGCCGCACGGGGTGAGGGGCAGGTGGTGAAGTTCCTGGCCCCGGGGCGCGGGGACCCACTGTCGGTGTGGCTGTGCGCTCGGCAGGGTTACTTAGGGCGCGTGCTCTTGGCAGTTCATTCACAGTTGTAAACTGTTTCCCACCCAAGCAGAGACCTGAGAGGTCTTGGGATGTGAGTGATCGAAGCATTTCGGGGACGGAAGTGCCCTGTGGGAGGAGGGGTGCACACTTTGACTCCCGCATAGTAAGTTCGTCTGTTTTTGTTTTATTTGCCAAACGCCTCCTAAATCAAGTGTTTTTAACGCGGCACCAAGGCGTATAGGTGTATTTTCCTGGGAACTATGATTTGTGTAAGATTGGCAGACAGGCTGCTGTGACTCTGCGTAGGTCAAGAACCACGGCTTCCTCTGACCCGTTAGGGACACAGGTGTGCTCCGGCGCTGGTCCCTGAGCCTCTCCCGGTGAGCCCGGTTGGAGGGGGCGTGCACAGCTTCTCCAGGGCGAAGGCCAGGAATGGGCTGTCAAACCCAGAGGCCCTCTCCTCCTCCTACCAATTAGGCTTTAACTTTGGACTTGAGGCCTGGGGGTGGATGGCGAACTTGGGGGTTTCTCAAGGAGCAGACTGAGCAAACCCGCCAACGTAAGGGCTTCCAATTTCAGGACCTTCTGGGACCTGCGACCTCTTCTGCAAGCCGCTGTTACCCTGGCCTGCTCAGCTCTCGCTGAGAAAAGTTTCTCCGAAGATGCTTTAGCAACAAGGAGATGTTGACTAGGTGGGGGGGATGCGCGCTGGTGATCACAGCACGTGGAAGGGACGGGGTGTTAGAACAAGTTGAAATGCAACGTAGGCCGCCCTAACTGATGCTTTTCTTCCTCACTTCCTCCTTTCTCTCCCTGCGTCATCGCCTCTCCTCCCCTTTGGGGCCAGGTGTGGTTCCAGAACCGCCGCGCCAAGTTTCGAAAGCAGGAGCGCGCAGCTGCAGCCGCAGCGGCCGCGGCCAAGAACGGCTCCTCGGGCAAAAAGTCTGACTCCTCCCGGGACGACGAGAGCAAAGAGGCCAAGAGCACCGACCCGGACAGCACCGGGGGCCCGGGGCCCAACCCTAACCCCACCCCCAGCTGCGGGGCCAGCGGCGGCGGCGGCGGCGGGCCCAGCCCGGCGGGAGCGCCGGGGGCGGCGGGGCCGGGGGGCCCGGGAGGCGAGCCCGGCAAGGGAGGCGCGGCGGCGGCGGCGGCAGCTGCGGCGGCTGCTGCGGCTGCGGCGGCGGCGGCGGCCGGAGGGCTGGCTGCGGCCGGGGGCCCCGGACAAGGCTGGGCTCCCGGCCCCGGGCCCATCACCTCCATCCCGGATTCGCTCGGGGGCCCCTTCGCCAGCGTTCTATCTTCGCTCCAAAGACCCAACGGTGCCAAAGCCGCCTTAGTGAAGAGCGCTATGTTCTGATCTGGATCCTGCGGCGGCGGCGGGAGCGCCAGGCCATTGTCGTCGCTGCTGCCGTGGCTTTTTCATCGAGGGCCTAAAGTAATCACGATCAGAATAAAGAGAAAACAGCGTCGCCCCCATTTCGCCCCACTCTTCCCCTCTTCCTCAACCCCCAAGCAAAACGAAACAAAACAAAAACACGCAACTTCCCTGGCTTCGCACCTTCCCCGGCGGCGCAGGGGGCCCGGGCTCCGCCTGCCGACCCGGGTGCGAGCAGCGCGCGGGACTGGGGCGCTCAGGGCTCTGCGCAACGGTGTGTCTGTCTCGGGAACGTGTGGCTGCGGCCCGAGCAGGTGGCAGGGAGAGATGGGGGGGGGCACAACTAACTCAGTGACTTGCTTAGAAAAAGAGAAAAAGAGACACGAATAAATAAATAAAACTCCGGAAGGCGGCAACCATAAAAAAGAAAAGAACCCAACAATCTGGAACGGTTTAAAAAAAAGACAAAGTAAAAGGGGGGAAAGGGAAGCTGCAGCTGGCGCTAGATGAGGGCTCTATCTTCTGAACCCCTAAAATCGCGCCCTCCTGACAACTTGGACTGCTTTGGGGCTCCTCTTCCGAGGAGAGTAGGGACGCCGTTCCAGTCCCCTCTTCCGCTCTCGTGTCCTTGGGTTCAGGTCACTGCGGCGGCGACGGGCTCAGACTGTCCCGGCAGCCAGAGTGACTTTGGTGCGCGGCCACTTGCCTGTCCAACCTCGCCAAACACCATCCCGCCATTAGCGCATCTGAAGCTCTCAGTTCCTGAAAGATGCCCTTTACATGAGATGCCTTTTCATCCACAGACTGCAAACTGTCTCTCATTATCTCGCAACTTTCCTTTCCCGCTTCCTGCCTCCCCCACCGGGAATTTCTTCTTCCACCAGCTTTTACTGAACGTTTTGGCATTGCTTTGGATTGGAGTCAACCGCAGTCCACTACCCAACTGGCCGCAGAGAGACCGACCGGGCAAGGGGGAGGCGCGCACACAAGTTTGCAGAAGGGTCCCAGTTTGCATTTCTGTTTGAATGATCCGAACTGGACTCGCACGTACGGTGGTTGGACTGTATTGATGATTCCATTCTTCCCGCAGTTGAGACATCTCTGTTGGGATCTGGATTTTTGTTTTTATTTTAAAAGGCACAAACTATAGATATTAGTTGAATGTTGAGGCTTTAACTTTCGGTGTCTTAATACAACTGTGTTCTGTGACTCAATTGTATCGTGTTACTATCAGTACAGACCGTCTCCCCTATGTGGCCGTATAATGTTTTTCTCTTCTCTAGTCTCTATGGCGTGTCTTTATGGCGTGTAAGGTTCTCACGGGTCCAATCCTTTGTGCTTAGAGAGACCACAGTTCAAACAATGGTATCTATTTTTGTTATCAGGTGCATGTCTGTCTGATTTCTTTTGTTGTTGTTGTTCTTTTTGGACTATGTTTGTGGACATAATCGTCATAACTTATGTTTCAGATTTTCGAATTTATTTATATGTGTTATAATGAATGCTTCTATTTAAAAGGGAAATATTTCTACATGTGCATATAGTTTTCCAAGAGTGTACCATTAATTTGATTGTTGATAATAAAAACAAAAAGCAAGTCTAGCAAATGAATTGTTCTGACTTTTTCTTCATTCAGTTTTGTCGGGTTGGCATTTATTTTTTTTCCAGTTTTTGGCTGGGGCCAGGTTCGAACCCGCCACCTCCGGTATATGGGGCCTATGTCCTACTCCTTGAGCCACAGGCGCTGCCCAGGGTTGGCATTTTTTAAACTTAAAAATGATAAGGGATAAGGCAAAGGAAATTGTAGTATATAGCAAGAAGCCCCCTTGTCTCTGGAAATCTAGGTTGGTGGGTTGGGGTATTCCAAATTCAGCCAAATTTAACTTTTAGTGCTGAGGATGGCAGTCGGGAGGCTGCCAGTTTGTGTTTATCTGTTCCCTACATACTCTGGGTGCAAAATAACACCAGGGAGCTGGAGAAAAGTGTTCACATCTGACGTGATGTGAGGCTGTAGCCCAGTGGATTAGGTGGCAACGGAGACAGGATTTGAATTAGGGTCTTTGAGGTGGTCTGGAAATGAAAGTGAGGATTCTGCAGGTGAGGTGCCTTCAGAATGACAGCATCGGGGAGGTTGGGGCAATCCGGCTTCCTTAAACCCTTGCAGGCTGCTGGCACCCCAAACACTTGGGGGATCTCTGCCTGGGCAAATAGATCAGGGCCCTGTGGATCCAGACCCTGGGCTGCAGAGCAGTCTGCAGCATTGGTGTGTTGGGAGAAGTAACATCAACAACTGGAATTGAGCGGTACTGCACGGTACAGGCTGTGCCTTCCACACATTATCCCCGCTGCCCTTCAAGGCAAGACCGTACCGGAATAGGCTAATCCTCCCGTCCTCCTGAGTGCTTGAGGGCAGCGATGGAATTAACCTGTTGGAGAGTCCCCGCTTGTGTGTGACAGAGCCAGTCTTCCCACCCTGGCACTCTGATCCCAGAGTGTGGCTCCTGGTTCAGCAGCAGGAGTATCACCTGGAGATTTGTTAGACATGAATTCTTGGGGCCTGCTGATTCAGAAACGCTGGGGGTGGTGTCCAGCAGGGTCTTTTCACATATGACGTATATGAGAACTATTAAACTACACTATAAGAAACCCAAACAGGAAAGTTCCAGAATTGGGACTACGTTGGGAACAGGTGAGGGGAAGGGTTCTGCAGCTTAAATGATATTCTTGGAGGGTTGGGTTCCTCACCCACAGCCCCAAGATGGAATCCTGCCTCCTCCTTGGACTGTTTGGGCCACCTTCTTCAAGCAGAAGCCTGTGTGAACTTCTGGTACTTACCTTGTACCGTGCGTACCTCTCTGGCTGGGCATTATTGATGAATCATTCAGTTCCCTTCATTTGAAAAGAAGCCATGGTCTGCCTCCTATGATTTGAAGATTAGCAGCTGATTCGATTTGAATTTCTCAGGGCTTCTCACCTTAAGCATGCAAATATGACTTGCATTTGAGCAGGCAGGTTCATTCATAAATCTCTAAGCTTTGGGTCATATCAAGTTACTAATTATCTTTCTAAAAGACTTTTAAATAGTCTTTAAAAATTCTGTCTCTAAATGCCCCTCAGTAAGTTTTCCAAGACAACATTGTCTATAAACAATGCCATTAATTGTGCTAGTCTAAAATGCCAGCAATTTGCAGATCCCTTAGGCTTCAGTCCTTGGTTGTAAATATAACTTAGAAAGTCTGAGAGAGACAAAAAGAAGGGCAAGAGGTTATTAACAAAAAGGGATTCAAGACCAAGGTACCCAGCCTTGAAATGGCCCAGAGGAAAAGCCGGGTTCCCTTAGGCTTTGAGGCCGACCCACCAGGTGAGTCTCTGTAAGCTCATTGGCAGGCCAGTGGGGGCATTCGGGGAAGGCAGGATCAGCAGAGAGAAAAAAAGAAGTGGAGAGAGAAAGAAGAGAGATAGAAGGAAAAAAAGGGGGGTGGGGAGGATTCTAGCCAAAGAAGAGGTTTTGGAAACCCCAGTGAAGGCCCTAGACATCTTTTCAGATGTGAATGAACTGGATGAAGAGCCCCAGATTCCTTCTCCTGGGTTTGGTCTACTTTGAATGACTTGTCTCTAGGACCAGGAGAACTCTGGGGATTGGTGACAAACCATGCTGCCCCCTCCCCACCTCCACCCCCCATTCCCATCATCCCTGCTTCCCAGAGGATTTCTTTGTAAATGTCTAAGCGGCGCCAGCTTTCAGTGTTTTGAATATTACCTTCTTTTTAATTTGGGTCACCTCTGCTTCTCTTACTGACCAGAGGAGCAAACTGTTGGGAGGCAAGATTATTTTCAAATGCAAAATAGTGTCCCTGTACTATGATGGAGCCTAGTGGCAGGACACTGTGTCTCCCGCACTATGTCATTTCCTTGGAGCACTGCACGGTGTGAACAAGCTCACTTTCGCTTTTCCTCTCCTAAGGAATTTGCATTTTTGGCTCATCAAGGCATCCTTTTTCCTGGCAACTCTGGGACCACATGTGACTTCACAAAACCTGCAGAGCTGGTGCCAGATGGTCACCCCTAAGCCAAGTCTCCTTTAAAATGGCAGAGTGCAGAGAACTGGAGAGTGGTTTTAGAGAGAAGCAGACTGCCCGGCAAACAGCAGCTGTCCGTAACTCACCCCAGATAATTCTTTGTGACACACATGATTTTTAGGAAGACAACGTATGGCTAGATGGAGACAGGCCTCAATTCAGGGAAGAGATCTATGTCTTGGGTGGAAAATAATTTAATTCCAATGAGCCTGATTTATTTATCATATATGTGTATAATAATGCAGAGTGTCGGAATTTTAGGAGGGATGAGATAAAATAATACATGAGTATTTGGCATAGCTGTATGTTTTCTGCAAATATCAGATATAATGATGATGATGTAACTCCTGGATCTTTTCTTGATGTCTCTTGTTCAGGCCTCAGATGATTAAAAAAGAGCCCTCAATTGTCACATAAGTCAGCACTTCAGGAATACAAAGCGTGAGTGACTCTGCAAAAGTTGGGCCTAGAGAACTTTGCTGAGGATGGACAGAAACAGACTAGAATTGGCCAAGGCATACATACTAGCATTTACTGAGCGCTCACTATATGCCAGGCATGATTTTAAGCTTACAAGGTTTAATGCATTTTGTCCTCACAACTACCCTGTGAGAAAAGTATTCTTTCTATTTTTCTCTTATGAAGAAACCAAGGCATGGAAGAGTCCATGAACCCATGGACCCCAGAGCCCGTGTATTTTTTTTTGAGACAGAGTCTTACTTTCTTACTTTGTCGCCCTTGGTAGAGTGCCATGGCACAGCAACCTCAAACTCTTGGGCTCAAGTGATTCTCTTGTCTCCACCTCTCGAGTATCTGGGACTACAGGCGCCCAACACAATGCCTGGCTATTGTTTAGATTTTTCTTGCTCTACTTCAGGCTGGTTTCAAACTCCTGAGCTCAGGCAATCCACCTGCTTCGGCCTCCCAGAGTACTGGGATTGCAAGCGTGAGCCACCATGCCCGGCCAGCCCACGTTTTTTAATCACTGTTTTTTACAGCGCCTGGAGAGGAAGAATTAATTTTAGCCCACAGATTAACACATTATCAGACCCACAAGGAGATTTTCACAAAGACTCCGGCAGGTAGGTGAAGGCTGGAAAGGGCAATGGTAGGAGCAGCATTGGGATGGGAAGCCCAGCTGGACTCAGAAGGGAGCCCAAGGCCTGGAAGGGAGCAGGCTTTGTGATCTCCAGGAGGAGGAAGAATGTTTTCTGCAAGACAATGTATTTGCAGCTCACAGTCTCTTTCTGGTACGTGAACAAGACAAGGAGTAGCCAGGGATGTGCAATGGGAAAGGGGAAAGAATAGTTACATTTACGAAGTGCAGAACATCGGCTGGTGGAAAGGAATGGATGTCAGGAAGAGATGTCAACCCCGAGGCCCATTTATCACTGTCACCGCAGACGGATGGCGCAAATGACCACCTGATGCTTTCATTTCCCAGCCTTGATCCCACAGTGGCTGTTCACAAATCTCTATGGATAAATAATGACTGAATGTCTTCACCCAATAGTATTTCCATGTTGGAAAGAAAAGTATGGTGCAAAGACCTGTGACCTCATTAGGGTAATAGGCAGAATTATCTGGAAACAGTCTATAACCATGTCCCCATTGCCACAGTGGACATTTTAGTTTGTGTTAGCTTTGGCTTAATTCAAGGTTAAGGGATCCTTAACCTTGGGATCATGGATAGGGTTCATGGGAGATGGGAAAAATACGTATCTATTTTCATCAACCTTTCCCTAAAATTTAGCATTTTCTTCAATGACAAACATCAGCAACATAGCTATAATAGTAGTTGTCAGTACCTGTGACTTTGTCACCAGTGGAAATACCTCTTCATTTCATGTTAGAGTTTTTGAAGTTATATATCTAAATATACCACTTACACTCATCATTAGTTTAAAATTATGATAATTATCAGACTGGCCATTACATCTTGTAATTTAATTATGAAGCACATACATTACTACATTATAGATTTGCTTAAAACATTTTTGATAATTTTGCTTCAAGTGGCTTTTTTGCAATCCTATGCATTTAAAAATTTTTTTAGAAAATCTTTCCTTTTAGATTTTTATATATGTATGAAAACAATTTTAAAAATTTATTTTTTAATTGACAAATAAAAATCATGTTTACCATGCACAATGTGATGTTTTGAAAAACATATACACTGTGGGATAGCTAAGTCAAGCTAATTCACATACACATTATCTCACCTAGTTACCATTTACTTAAAATCTACTGTTTAAGTAATTTTCAAGAACATAATACATTGTTATTAACTCTAGTCACCATATTGTACAATAAATAGATCTCTTGAAATTTTGTATTCCTTGATGAATATCTTCCCAGGTTTTATTATTTGCATTTAAAAATGTTATCTTGAGAAGAGGTTCCTGGGTATCACCACACCACCAGTGGGTCTGTGGCACTCACACAAGGAGCAAAGAACCCTTGGCCAGCAGTCAAGGGCAAGGTGTTCTATCTCTCTGTGAAGTTCTGACTTTAAGAATCGTTTTATTTTACAGGTAGAAGTAACCTTACAGACGTTTTTAATATGTCACGTGCTCCTTCAGAGGACAAAATAGAATAAAACAAGCCCTCCAGGCTGAAGAAAGAAAGTTCCAAGATTTGTAGACCACTGGCTAGGTGGAGGTGAGAATAAGACAGTGGGGGGAAGGGGCAGGGGGTGGATTCTGTGTTTCAACAGGACTGAAGTATCCTCTTACTCTGTGTACTAAGGGGGATTTACTAAGTTGTGCTGAGGGTGGCTCCCCAGGAGACCGCCTCTTCTGTTGCGCTACTGAGACACAAAGCTATTGAGTCTTCCCCAAGGTTACACTATTTCTAAAGGCTCAATCCAAAGCTATTTCTAACCAGTATGCTAAAAAACTTTTGAGAGAAGTAAAAAGGAATTCCTCCTTTACTCAGCTGTTCCTCACTTTATTTTTGAACCTGACTCCATTTGGTCTGTTAAACTACCCCAAGGCCAAGTGATGAAGCAATGGCGTCACTTTAGACATGTGTTTGCTGTCTCCCAAACAAGACCTCCCTCTGGGGAGAGTCAGACACCAAGGGGAGTAAAGGCCTCTTCCCTGGACATCATTGTGTTACGGAACTAGTGGATGACTATTAGCTATATGACTTCTCTCATGAGTTAAGTGGCGATTTCCAGAACAGGAAGAGCCTGGGTGTAAAACTTCATTTCTTCAAGGCCCAACGGCAGAGCCACCCTGGGCATATTAACCTGGTTTGTTTGAAATGTAAGATATTGTGTTTTCTGGAGTACTCGCTGCGTGTTAGGCATTCGGCTATTTCCATCGTCTTTCAAGATTCCTGAGGTAGATACTGTTATAAAAAAAATGCAAGTGCCAGAAAAGTTGAGTAACTTGCTCACAACCCCAAGACAGGTAAGTGCTGAGCTCCAAACCCATCTCTTTTTGGCCCCAGAAGCCCATCCTCTGGGGTCCCCAAAGTCCAGAGGCATCACTGACATTGGCTAGAGCTTGGCACTGGCCTTAGCCTTCCTGCTTATCTTCAAGCAAATGTGACAGAGGATAGAGAGAGAAATGAAAATGTTCTGGAGTCACACAGCAGTGATGGCTACACAACCTTGTCACTATGCTAAAACTCACTGAACTGTATACTTACAAAGGGTTGGTCTTATGTATGTGAATCATATCTCATTAAAAAAATCAGATACCAATATGAAAACCTAAGACCTCCTTGCTCTTCCTCTAAAATGTCTTTGATTCCTTATAGATGTGTTAAATAATTTGTATACACTTTCCATCTTGGTCTTAAGTCAGAAAAACATAAATTAGCAGTGACGGATGACAGTGAAAAATATTACTGTCTTCTTAACCCCTTGTCTTTTTTGAAGCTGGAGAATCTGTCTTCTCCAGTATTGATTTAAAACAAAATGGGCACAAAATTCTTAAGGTATATATAGTCGCTGTAACTTCTTTCAACCTTGTCACTGAAAGCGGGAAGTGCTATTAAAATACTTAGACATTTTAGCAGTCCCTATACCTGAACGTGTATTGGAGCAATCATGCTGGCAAAGTCCTCCCCTAGGGCCATTCTTCCTCCGTTAAAAACAAGCAGCCAAACTTAAAGGACATTCGAAAATGTCCAAAGGCACTCCTCTACTCATGCTAGGATTTTCTTCAAGTCCATTGAAACATAAAGCAGTCATTTCTTAGACAATTCTGAAAAGACTAAGTTTTCAGCATACGTTTATTCATGTCTATTGGAGCAGAGAACCTACAAGATTGTTTTGTGTTTCATTTTAAAGTCTTTAGAGAAGTACAGATGATACTGATGTGTGGAGCTGTCTAAGGTACAAGCTATGCTTTGAGGAGTTGATTTTCTGGCCCAAAGACAATTGTGTCTTTTGTTTAAACCCAGGTTTCTCCTGCTCAGAAAGTTTCTGCTCAGTAGGGGAGAGCCACATTGGGTGTGAGCCCTGTAGTTACTTTCCTCTGGTGGAACGTCCTTCAGTATTGTTAGTAATAGCATTCAACTGGTCAGTCACACCTACTCATAGAGAAAGTGTTTTTAATAACTAGTAAAAATATGTCTCAATAATTCAGTGATTTCAAAGTTTTAAAAATTTGCACAGGTAATACACACACAGGGTAAACATTAAAGCGATTGAAAGGTTATTTAGTGGAAAGTATATCTCCTTCCTTCCTACTTCTGTCCCCTCAAAGTAACCAGTGTTGGTATTAGTAGTTTCTTTTGTTTCCTCCTGAAAATAGTCTCTCTCTCTGTATGTGTATACATACAGCAGGTGCCAAAACAAAGTATACATGTTTTAAGAGATCTGGGTGGAAGTAAAATTGATCATTCCCAGAAAGTGTATGAATTGGAGATGAAATGGATGTGTGTGGGGTGTCTAGGTGCACTTGACCTGTAATGGTACCTTCCATTCAACTTTGAAAAGTAATACAAAGATAACATCTTATATATGTATAGACAAACACGCACACATATACGTATACAAGGGATGCCGAAAAGTGTATACACATTTTAAGAAAGGACAAAACAAAAAATAAAAAGAAAAAAAAAGAAAGGACAAAACCGTATTAAGATTGTGATGCTGAAATATATTAATGTTTGTTATTTTGTATATTGTGGCTTGTATCACTTGTAATTGCAGAAGTCAAGCCCAACTTGAGTATTACAATTTTAGTACACACCCAGACATCTATGTAAGGACAAATAGTACTATGTTATACATATTTTCTATATTTTGTATTTTTCACTTTGCATATATCTCAAAGGTCATTTCCTATTAAAACCTGTAGACCTGACTGTTTTTGGAGGCTGCATAGTATTTGGTTTCCATAAAGGAACGGAGCATCGTTCCTACACTTGTATTTATTTATTTATTTTTTATTGTTGGGGAATCATTGAGGGTACAAAGAGCAGGGTTACACTGCTTGCATTTGCTGGGTAAAATTCCTCTAATAGTAGTGTCTCACCCCCAAGAGGTGTGTCACACACCATGGCCCACACCCCCCTCCTTCCTTTTCTCTCTCTGCTCCCCCATCCGCCTTCCCCAAACCATGTACCAACATCAATTGTCCTCATATCAGAATTGAGTACATTGGATTCTTGTTTCTCCATTCTTGTGATGCTTTACTAAGAAGAATGTGTTTCAACTCCATCTAAATTAATACAAAAGATGAGTCTCCATTTTTTTTAATGGTTGAATTCATTGTTAATCCATTCCTGGATTGGGGGGCAATTAGGTTGTTTCCACAATTTGGCAATTGTAAATTGAGCTGCAGTAAACACTCTGGTGCAAATGTCCTTATGATGAAAGTATGTTTTTTCTTCTGGGTAGTTGCCCAGTGATGGGATTGCAGGATCAAATGGGAGGTCTGGTTTGAGTTCTTTGAGGATTCTCTATACTTCCTTCTAAAAAGGTTGTATTAGTTTGCAGTCCCACCAGCAGTGTAAAAGTGTTCCTTTCTCTCGACATGCACACCAGCTTTGAGTCTTTGTGATGTGGGCCATTCTCTCAGGGTGGTTTTGATTTGCATTTTTCTGATAATTAGGGACAATGAACATTTTTTCATACACTTGTTAGCCATTCATCTGTCTTCTTTAGAGAAGGTTCTATTCATCACACTTGCCCACTGATACAAGGGATTGTTGGCTCTTTTTCTGTTGCTTAAGGTTCCTACACTTTTAATGGTGCCTGAACTTCTAATGTGGAATGGCCAAATGAAGCTAATTAGCATATGCATCACCTCACCTACTTGTCACCACTTAAGGAGTAGTGTGACAGAGACTAATAGTTCCCTAATAAGCTCTCTTTTCCTGCGGGAAGTGAGAGAACCCCTTGATTTTTGGTCTGGCTTGAACATGGACTTTCAGTTAGAGAATATATTTCTCAGCTTCTCTTGTACTTAGACATGGCCATGTGGGTTCTATAGCCAACAGGATATGAGGGAAATGACACATGCCACTTCTAGGTCATGCCCTGTAAAAAGAGCAGCTTGCCTTGAACCGTTTCTTTTCCTTTTGTTGGCTAAAGTGTGGACCTTAGGGTGATGAGCCATCTTCACCTGCACCACTGAGGGCAACCCTCCATGGAATGACTGAATATCACAATGGAAGGTGCCTGGGCCCATGAACCACTCCTTGGTGTAGAACCACCCTCTTGCCTTCTATTGAGTTGGGTAGAGAAATGCATACATTTATTCCACTGGCAATTGTTGGTCAGAGTTAAAGAACTGAACTACCACCTTAACAAGTCCGAGAAGTGGCCTTAAATGCTGAATGTTGAGTAGGATTCACCAGACAGACAGTGATGTGACAGTGAAATTCCAGGGTGTTGCCCATGCAAAAATAGAGAAATTAAAATGATTTTTTAGATGTGCCATTTAGTATCAGATGGATTAGATAATTCAGGTCTATTGTCATTGAAGTCCATAATCATTTCATAGCACCATTAATAAGATACTCATTTAAGGGCTCGGCGCCTGTGGCTCAACGGGCTAAGGCGCCAGCCACGTACACCTGAGCTGGTGGGTTCAAATCCAGCCCAGGCCCACCAAACATCAATGATGGCTGCAACCAAAAAAAAATGGCCAGGCGTTGTGGCGGGCGCCTGTAGTCCCAGTTACTTGGGAGGCGGAGGCAAGAGACTCGCTTGAGCCCAGGAATTGGAGGTTGCTGTGAGCTGAGGGTGACAGCTTGAGGCTCTGTCTCAAAAAAAAAAAAAAAAAAAAAAAGATACTCATTTAAGGTTTTCATGCCCTTGGGTTATGTTGATGCACTTGGGTATCACCCACATGGATTGCCCAATTTGTCCGTGATTCCCTGGGAAATTCTAGAACAGATTTTTACTTTAGGATGACATGAAAACAGTCCTAGCCGATCCTAGCAGTAACAGTGCTGAAGGATGCTGAAGGATACCCCACCAGAAAGATGTGCTTCTCTTCTGCTAAGTAGAAACTTCCTGAGCAGGAGAATCCTGCATCAACAAAAAGACATAAATGTCTTATAGCCAGAAAATCAACTCTTTGAAATGCAACCTGTGTCCTCTTGCAAACTCACATGCCAGCATCATCTGTATTTCTCCAAAAACCTTACAATGAAATATGGAGCAACCTTCCCAGGAACTGGAGTAGGGGATTATGTCCCTGGTGGAAAGCTTCCTTGGAGCAAGTCTAGAAAAATACTTTACATTCATGAAGAAGGAAATTCAGTACTAATGGCCAATAATACTACTTAACTTCTATTCAAAGTTTGCCATATGCTAAAAACCATGCTAACTGCTTTGTGGGCATTATTGCATTTCATCTTGGCAACAAACTTACGAAATAGGTGCTATGATTATCCCCATTTTAGAGGTAAGAAAACCAGAACATAAAAGAGATTAAGTAGGCTGCGCAGTATCCCAGAACTGGTACATAACAAAGCTAGAATTTGATTTGAACTCAGTGCACCCTGATGCTAGAGGCCACCTGCTCTGTCGTACCTGGTTATATACAACCATGGTGGGCTCACTCATGCATTAGTGAGCAAAATCTTCCTCACGATCCCATAAAGGTCTTCATTGTGCACAAAGGCAATATTGGTGTACGGCAGGGGCCCTCAAACTATGGCCCATGGGCCACACGCAGCCTGCAGAGGACATTTATCTGGCCTGCTGGGTGTTTTTGCTGCTGGTGCCTGTCCTGCTTAGCAGCTGACTCCTCCTGGGCAGGAGTGCACATGTGTGGAATGCGCACCACACTCTCGGACTCCCCTCCTTCTCACTGTCTCTCCCCACAGTGTGTTTTTGCCATCCTGCTTAGCAGCCGACTCATCCTGGGCTGCAGTGTGGTGTGGAATGTGCGTGGCACTCTCTGACTCCCCTCCTTCTCTCTGTCTCTCGACGCCTCCTCTCTTCTTGGGTGAGACTGAGACTCTTGATCAGAGGAGTCACAAGCTTGCCTGTGCAAAGCCTGCTGCTGCCTGAGGACCGAGGTAAGAACAAGCTAGGATATTTTTTTTTGAAGTTAGAAAGTCTATTTTTTTTTATTTTGCAGTTAAAAAGGCCTTTTTTTGCAGTTAAGGGGGGCCTTTTTTTTCTGAAGTTAGGAGGTCTCTTTTTTTGCAGATGGGGGTACCTTTTTTCATTTTAAATATTGTATTTGTTCCTTTTTTTTTTTTTTTTTTTTGCAGTTTTTGGCTGTGGCTGGGTTTGAACCCACCACCTCTGGTATATGGGGCCGGTACCCTACCCCTTTGAGCCACAGGTGCCGCCCCTGTTTTGTTTTTTTACTTCAAAATAAGATATGTGCAGTGTGCATAGGAATTTGTTCATAGTTTTTTTTTTTTTTTTAACTATAGTCTGGCCCTCAAACAGTCTGAGGGACAGTGAACTGGGCCCCTGTTTAAAAAGTTTGAGGACCCCTGGTGTACGGTTTCATGTGTGCTTAAATATTTAAAAGCATTTTGTTGCCTTGTGCATGAGTTCACAGATCCTTGTACCAGCTAATGCTGACCTGTGCCAGGTGCCTACTGGGCCCAAGGAGTTTGAGCAGGGAAGACTCCATGGTGCTCTGGGAGTGGCTAAGATCTCCATGGGGTCCCCTTTGGATGTTGGACCATGGCTTGGATCAATTTTCCTCCTTTCCCATCACCTCTCTTTCAGGTAGCCTCCCCCAGAGCCGAATTCACAGCAGGACTGCTAGAAAAAGTCATATGGGGCTGAGCTTAAGAGGTTGGCCCCAAAGGAGTGTCAGGGATTACATCATTAGACCCTCCTTTGTGAGCCAAGACTTTCTCCTTAAAGCAGAGAGTCAGTGTCTCTTCCCCAGCACTGTGCCCAAGTCTCCACCCCATTTTGGTAGGTATTGCAATAGGCTGATTGGGGGCAGGGATGCCAACACTTCCCAACCTGAAAGCCTGGGATGTCGGTTGCAGGTGATAAATGGAACCTATGTTTGTAATGGAAAAATTGTAGGAATGGCTTCATTACTTGGGGAGCATATGATGTGGTTTGCTCCTCGCCCCTTTGGATTTTTTTTCTTTTTTTGAGACAGAGTCTCAAGTTGTCACCCTGGATAGAGTGCCGTGGCATTACAGCTCATAGCAACCTCAAACTCTTGGTCTCAAGTGATTCTCTTGCCTCAGCCTCCCAAGTAGCTGGGACTACAGGTGCCCACCACAATGCCCGGCTCGGCTGTTTTTTGTTGCAGTTGTCATTGTTTTTAGGTGGCCTGGGCTGGGTTCGAACCAGTGAGCCTCAGTTTATGTGGCCGGCACCCTACCCACTGAGCTACGGGCGCCGCCCCTTTTTGGATATTTTGAACCAGGAAAATACCCATGAAAGTGCCCATTCCCTCCAGCCCCCACTACTGCTCAGAGCAGAATGCATCTGAGATTTTAGATGTTTTTAAACAAGAACCCCGCAGGAGTTAAGCATCAGCTCAGAGGCTGCTCAGACCTGGAGGAGCCAGGCCAGACCCAAGATGTCAGAATGATCGGCCTCTTCCCTGCAGCAGGGTCATTTCCAACCACAGCCAGGCAGCAGGCAGAGGCATTAGCAAGCCTGCAACATCCAAACGGCCAGATCAATTCGCAGAAGCACTTCTGAGGGAAACAGATCAATAAGTTCCTTCCCCTAAAGATTGATAACATCATCAGGAAGCAACAGTTGCATTTTTGGGCCCAGTGCACTGGGCAGGGGAGGGGAGCTCTTTGTGCTACCCTTGGTCTCTGGAAAAGCATCGTAAATCAGTTCCTGCGCATCCCTGCACCTGTCACAACAAGAAAAGCCGACGTTCCCAATGTGCTTGGCAGGTTTCAAGGTGCCATCACGTTCTTTGTCTCTTTTGATTAAGACCTTGTGAGGTGAATGTTACCACCCCTATTTCACAGATGAGATTCAGCAAAACTAGACCGCCCAATCTGCTTCTGCTCCTGACTGTATAGCTACGCTGGGTCTCCAACCTTCTGGTTTGCCGTCGCAGGTTCCTCCTGCTCACCTATTGTTCCCCAAACTTCATTCACTCTTGTGTCACTTCCTCAATTTTTGACACATCAGAGAACTTCCTATGTCATGTTTTACATTTCTTTTCATTAGCCTAGTTCTCTTCTATCTACATGAATTTATTTTGAAAGGAAACTTCCAGTTGCTATTATAAGTGAAAACAGTATGAGTTCCTATAAACAAAACAGAAACCATAAAGAATTAAATAATTCTTTGTCAAAAAGACGACAGGTCACGTTTGTCTATATATCACCTTCACCCGTGACACGTGGACCATACTTTGTGAACACAGTACTATGCCGTGGGCCTTTAGGAGGGGATAAGAATGTAGTAATTTTAAGTTTTGAAGTCCCAAAGCATAAACTGTATTTAAGTAAGCTGTACTATATGTTGCCAAAAATGATAGAACAAGGTTTACTTTTAGCTCCACCTTGATAAAAACAATGAAGTTTTCTGGCAAATAAAAGGTTTGTCTCTTCTCTTACCTGGGTCACTGCCCAAGTGAATAGAGGTGTCCAGGAAGGGGTAACCCAGGACAGGTTTCCTGAAATCTAAGAATAGTGGGGATGAAAACTTCCAAATAACATTGTCTTTTAAGCAAGTAAAATAACAGATCAGTGTTGTATGCATACAAAGCAGAAATTAATGAACCTTGCCCTTGAAGTACCATGAGGAGTAAGGATTCATTGAGAGCTGTCTAACTTCACCCCTGAGAGTAATCTGTCACTGAAATACATTTAAGACTCATTTAAGTCTTATCATCGGGTCTAACCCATAAGTGTTCTCCTTTGCCTGTCCTCAGATAATTATCGATTCTGTCCCTTTAACATTCCCTGAACCCCTTTTTTAATCAGCATCTTCAGTGAATGGTCTGAGGTCAGCCCTTCTGCATTTATTACCTGGGCTCCCATACTGGTCTCCTGTATAAACTCCTGGCTCCTAGGCTTATCCCTCCCAAATCCATCCTCCACCAGATGCCAGTGTCATCTTTCCAAAGTACAGATCTGGTCATCGCTCCATCACTCCATACACCACTCAACATCTTTAATGACTCCCTGCTGCTGTAAGATTAAGTCTAAATTTCTTAATATGACCCCCAAGATCCTTCATGAAGCAATAGCCACATACCCCCTTTTTCTAATTTTCCAAATTTTACTTTGCCCCCCAAATAAATGGATCTACTTTGAAGGAATGTGTTTTATTAATACATTAGACCTTCTCTTGATTACATCCCTCCCTTTCTCTAATGATTTTTTTTTTTTTTTGCCACCACCTTGATCTTTTCTAACAGAGCCCAGAAGACACTCAACAAATACTCACTGATGGATGTGCAGAGAGGAGGGGTATTTTGCACCTCTGGACCAGGTGTTTTATGTTAGCAATGCAAAAGGAACTCAGAAAAATTGTTGGCGAATTCTTGAATTATGTATGGACTTCTACTTCTCTTCCCTAGGGTAATTCTTTAAAAACAAAGTTTATTTGTTGATTACTTCCTTTTGGTAAGTAGAACTGTTGATGGAAATGTGGTTCTTGGTGTGAAATGCAAGACTTTGGAAATTCAAATATACCTTTAGAAAAGCATATATTTTCATCTATTAGCTGCCAATGACTAAGACAGAAGGCTCTCCTTAAAGCAATCACCAGCTAGAGGAGAAGGGTAAACTTTCAGCATAATTCATGAGCTGGTTCATGTTTCTTTCTTTAAACATTAGCCTGGGTTTGGTCTGAACGTACCGTAAGTGCATTCTCCTTTATGCTTTTGCCTTTGCCTTACAAAAGCTCTGGATCCATCAGGAGTCCATTCTTCTACTCAAAAGATACTTATGGGTGTCTACTCTTGGCTGGGTGCATTTTTGAAACTGGGATTGCTAGATGCAGTGATTGGCAAGCCAATGTTACATATCCTTGCTTTCATCCAGAGATAAATTGAATTATTTAGTGTTGATGGTTTTATAAGTTATGCTATAGAAATGATGGAGATATGCATGGGAAATATGAAAATTATAAAATCCCGCCACCTCACCTCCTTTTGCTCCTCTTAGCCATACCACCTGTCCCCCATATCTGTACCCTGCACACCTAAGCTCCCACACTACTCAAGAAATCTTGCATTATCCTTGTTTTTCATGTTTTAAAAAACATAGACTTATGTGCATCAAGTGACCTGGTTGTGGTTCCACAACAAATTCCTGTACAAATGCATGGGAGTGTGTGTGAGTGGGAGGCAGGAAGGGGGCTGAAGGTGGGGAGTGGACAGGGAGGAGAATAAGTGCAAATGAAATGTGGACTTCCTTCCACTGAGCGCCTCCTGCGTGCCCTAATTCAATCCACCCTCATAGCACTTGGTGGTAAATATGGTATTATGATACTCCATTTTGCAGCTGTAGTAACCAGTTGAACCTTTTAATCAGGGCCCCAGGCTACAGACCCATTCTTTCCACTAATCCACCCTGGTGCCCAGACCTTTTGTCCCTAAATCCAGTGTACATGATCACACCTTGCTAACCCAGCTGAAAGGATACGGTGGGGGTGAAGGCGCCCTTTAGAGGGCTGTTTGTTAAAATAATCCTAGCTTCTCCACCTTTCACTTCTTAACAGCCTATTTATGTGGTTGTCTTTTATTTATTTATTTATTTATTTATTTTTGAGACAGAGTCTCAAGTTGTCCCCCTGGGTAGAGTGCTGTGGTGTCACAGCTCACAGCTACCGCAAACTCTTGGGCTCAAGCGATTCTCTTGCCTCAGCCTCCCAAGTAACTGGGACTACAGGCACCCACCACAACGCCCAACTATTTTTGTTGTTGTTTTAACTGTCTTGGGCCAGGTTCAAACCTGCCAGCCTTGGTGTATGTGGCCGGCTCCATACCCTGAGCTAAGGGCACCACCATATTTATATTGTTTTAGACACATTGTCTGAGTTTCTCTTACTCAGGAGCTGAGTTTTTTCTTTTTTTTTTTCTCTTCTATCAAAATAAACATCATCCCCAGAGGTCATATTCACTGCTGTTATGGGTCATGGAAATCTGACTCAACTTCAGAATTTTGGTATCTATAGCACAATTTTAGATGGAAAATCAGGAAAAGTTCATGGACCTCTGTCTGCTGCATGTCTTTATTTTGGAGTGGATTTGGTGGTGGAGGCAAGCCACTAAATGTTAGACTTCTGGCCAGTGGTGACATTAAAACCATCACCAACTCCGATTGGCATTGGTCAATCAGAGTGGAGTAGCCAACAGAGAGGATCTGATCTCTAGAGCCCCTCTCTGTGCCCCACATCAATTTTTTAGGCTCATAGGAAAGCCTAAGGATCTTAGGTGAGCATCTAAAAGAACTTAGTGCAATGACTCTTTACCCAATGGTACAGCTGTATTTTACTATTTTAACAACCAGTGCAGCCATATTGGTATTACTAACTGAGTACTCCCCCTTTTCCCTTCCTTACAGTTCCAGCTTCAACTTCCCCCAATAAATGACTTCCGTGCACTAGACTGGTGTTGCTTCTGAAGAGAGGGGAAAGAAGGGATTACATGTAACCTTGAAAAGTTGTTCCGTCTTTCTTTGGCCTTCTAGCTCATGTGCAAGTCTTGGCGGGGAATAATGTTCTATGGCAGTGACTGCTAATCATTCACTGATATCCATTTTTCCCTTCCAGCAACAACTTCTGGAGTTTTAACTGGACACCTGGCTGCTTAGCCAGAGACTACATTGCCTGCTTTCCTTGAGCTGCAATGTGACCATATGTCTATTCTAGCCAACAAATTGTTGTTTGATAAATTCAAATTCCTATGGTTATGAGAAAACTAGAGATTGTACCTCTTCCAAGTTGTACCTTTTGAAAATATGAGTGGTGCTCTCCTTGCCCCTTCATTCTTTGTGATGGGTGGATGCATGCAAAGATAAGGTAGCCACCTTGCACAGGAAGGGGTCTGCACAGTGAAGATGGAAAATCTGCTCTACTAGCTGGACTCCTGAGCTCTGGGCTATTACATGGGAGAGAAGTGCTAAGCTCTCCACGGTCAAGCTACACAATATTGGGGGACCTTTGTGAAAGCAGCTTAGACTCTACCTTTACAAATATCCCTTGTTGGGTGTAGTGTAAGTTGGTTGGGTTTCCACAGCTTACTACCTTTAAAGACAGAGGACAGGGACAGTGTATATGCACAAGACACAGTGCATACAAGATCTGTAAGGCAAAACCTTAAACAAACTAGCACACACGTGTACATGTACGTAAAACAAAAAATGCCTTAAGGAAACTGAAAGAGATTCTGTGTGGACCAAGGATGAATTGTGTGGGGTGATTGTTGACATAAGAGATTGTTGAATTGTTGCTTGATGGCTTAGACCATACACTAGTGGGAGAGAGCGATCCTGGAGGCCACGTCCAGAGACATCCTTTTGAGAAATGGTAGAGACACTGAAGAGTTTTAAGTAGGAGAATAACAAGATCCAATGTCTTTTTTAGAAAGATGACCCTGGAGGGTGAAGAATGGACAGGAAGAGGACAAAATTAGAGGCTTAACCGCTAGGTACTAGGCCCTGGTGGTGAGCTGGGGGAAAAATAGCAGTCGCCTAAGCTAAACAAGAGAGAGCTGACAAAGAAGGTTAGGAGGTGGGGTCCTTAGGATGGAAAGTAGATGAGAAGAGTGAGTTGATGAGGGAGAGCAAGGAATTTAGGATGAAACCCAGGATTCTGGCTTGTGTGGGGGGTTGTGGTGTTCAGGAGAGAACATTCTGGCAAACAATGGAAGGTTGCGGGGGTCTCCTGTTGTCTTCAAGGAACTCCTTTCCATGAGGTTTTCCCATCTTTCCATGAGGACTCCTTTGAGTCAATCCCACATTTTGAAACATTCCACCCCAGGAAATAGAATGGTACCACCACATTTTGAAAACATTCCCCCTCAGGAACTAGAATGTGTCTATTACTATGTCAGTCAATTTAACTCCATTTCCAAGGCTGATTGGTAATTAGATACCACTATTCAGTTCAGAAGTCACGACCTCACGGAGGGTGCTAGCATTGCCTTCCCACTCTAGAAATTCGTTGCAATTGATCAAAAGCTATTCAGAGCTTTTGATTCACACTATCATTACAATAGTTGCTATCATTCAAGTAAAAAGTAGGAAAAGTGACATTTTAGATAGTCCGTGCTGCTGGAAATCAGATGCATGTGGGATTCTGCTAAGTTTTTTTTTTTTTTTGAAATACTGAGCCTTGGAGAGGTTATTCATTATTGACTTCTTCACTCCTGGAGATCTGGCTTGCCAGGAACTCCAGACTTTTTTTCTTTACAGGGAAGAATAATAGCTTTTGGTCTTTCATGTCTTGTAATGGTTTCCTCGTCCCCGTATGAAAAGTGTTATTTCACTTCATGGGACTCTATTGGGATTTTTCAGTCATGGCGTCCTTCTCTGGTCACAAAGATAGTCATATGTCTCAGATTGAACCAATCACAGTGCCCCTCCTAACAATTATTGGTCCAAGGGGTAGATGTGTGACCTACTGGGCCATACATGGTCTTCCTTGGGATTGATACATCAAGATGTTAGATAAAAGAAGAAATTTCTTTTTTTGTGAGTGTTGCTATGGTAGGATAATATAAACCAGTCTTCTGTATTAATCTCCTTTGGCTATACAGAGAAAGCTCATCTTCAGTAATTTAGAGTATTACATACCAACACTCAGAGAGAAACAGAACTGGGGGACAGGTTGAGAGAATTCCGATGGTGTTGAGTTGCTGGCTCTAAACCACGTGACCTTATTCCTACAGCAACTAGTCCCACGTTTTTTCTCAGCCTTGTAAGCCAATGAGTTCCTTATTTGCTTAAGTTAGTTTAAATTGGTCTTTTGTCACCTGCAGGGTTGTAATAATACCCTGTCATCTCTGAAAGCTTATCTATAGCATAGTCACTAGTTAATGCTCAAGTGCTCACAGATGCCTATGTGTTAACATGGTCCTCATCTGGTTCAGCATTTGCATTTTACCAAGGGTATTCTAGAGCTTACACCTTTATGCGAAGGAGTCTTCTCACTGGAGGGAACAAGTTTTAAGCGGTTTGGCAAGTCAAATGGAGAGATGTTTGCTGGGCACCTGGACTTTCTCCAGCCTGTCAAGTCAGCTGGGGCTGTGGAACAGAATCCTCCACCTGCAACCTCTACTCTGTCTCTAGATCTTCTCTGGGCTAGCTGGGAGCAGGGTTGAAGTAATGGATGTCAGGTGCTTATATAAATGGGCTCTCTTCCTGGCTCTGGGCCTCCTGCATGGGTCTTTCTGTTCCTGGTCCCTTCCTGGTCCTCCCTCCACTGCACTGCAGCAAGGCATGCGTGGATCCTTTAGTAGAGAATTCGCCATTAATAGCAATTGCCACCAATACCACCACACTTGAGGGAAGGACACTTTTGCAACTAATTACTTCCCATGAAAATACCCAAACATAATTTTGTTCATTATTAAAATTTTCCAATAATAAATTTATCATCCCCATTAAGTAATACATTATTCTCCCACAAACTAGAATTACTAGGCACTGCTTCTATTAAATTGCTGTTTAATAAATTAAAACTCCTATGGTTATGAATAAACTAGGTCATCTGCGCATTTTGTAAATTAGTAGTTTCTTGTAGTTGTTCTCTCCTGGTCAAAGCCTAGAAGAGGGGGCAGAAGAAAAATGATTATCATTATTATTGTATTGTTTTTAAGCAAAGTACTGCTCTCTGCACTGTAGTTTAAAATAAACCACTCAATCTAATACAGTAGAATCAATATTGTTAAGTATCAGTCAATAAGGATGATTTTAAAAGACTGTGGTCTATAAAGTTTTTAAGTAACATTAGAAGCTATAGCTGCTTGGATGTATGACCTTATGAAAGAGCAACCCCAGATAGTATTTGAAGGTTCTTGATGAACCGAGTATTGTCCACAGTAGCTTTAATGATTGCTCCCCCCCCCAATTTTTACTGTTACAACTTTTGGGTTGGTCGAGAGGCCTTTCTTTGTAATTTTAGGATAAGCTAATTTCTTTTCTGTCATCTGTTCTATCTGAGAAGGATAGAAATTTTCCAGTCATATCCCAAAGCCTGGCGCTATTAAACAATCAGTTAGAAGGACTCCTCATGTTACAAAATCCTTACTTACAGAAACCTGTAATACAAATAGATTATTGTGCTCTGTTTTTTAAAATCTCCCTACCCACTCAGAAGTCACTGGAGACTGCAACCAGGACACACGGAGACAACTGCCCCACCTTCTGGCAAAATTTGGAACTGTTTGAACCTATATCACCTTCTCTTAAAGAGTCAACACAGTGGGTCTATCTGCTCTCCCCTCAGCCTTGTGTTTTCATTTCTATTTTTTTCTCTCCTTCATTTTTAAATGCCCTTCTTTTTCAACACTGTATTTTCGTTATTCATATTCAGCTAATTTCCCCCAACATCTATCTCTGCATATTTGAGCACATCCTTTTTGCTCTCTCTCTTTTACATTATTGTCTAGTACCTCAGGAATCCTTTTCTTTCCAGAGCAATTTCTCCCTCTTGCACATAACTTCCTCCACATTTTCTGTTTCTCATCTTATGCCAAAAAAAAAAAAAAAAAAAAAAAGACAAAGCAAGAACAAAAATCCTTTATCCTATTTAGTATTTGTAAGAGTAATAAGGAAAACAAAAGTCAAACATTGGAATTACAGCCAACGTAATGAATCAGTATTGTCAAGCCTTTTGTGAACTCAGAAGTTTCCCTCAGGAGCAGTGCCTGTGGCTCAGTGAGTAGGGTGCCAGCCCCATATAGCGAGGATGGCAGGGGGCCTGTAGTCCCAGCTACTCGGGAGGCTGAGGCAAGAGAATCACCTAAGCCCAAGAGCTGGAGGTTGCTGGGAGCCGTGTGATGCCACAGCACTGTACAGAGGGTGACAAAGTGAAACTCTGTCTCTAAAAAAAAACAGAAAAGAAAAGAAATTTCCCTCAGAAGCTCTGCAAAAAAATCATCTGCTTTTAATTAAGCCATGTAAGGTAAAACTTATCTCACATTTAATATTTCTTCGGTCCAATCATTCATTTTAAAATGAATATATCCTCCTCTATTTTGTCCTTTCTCTGTTATGGTACTACTGTATGATAGTTCAGCTATGTTAAATAGGTTAACATTTCTATGTGTGCTGTAAGTTACAAAGAACTAACTTTTCAATCACTGCATTCTGGAAGTTAAAAATACCTTGCATTTTCTTACATTTTAAAAAAGTTTGTCTTTTAGAAATGCCTCTATTATAATGGTTATGTATTTTTATTAATTTAGTTATTTGTTTTAAAAAATTAAGGGATTAATTAAATAATTATCAAAGCAGTAATTATTCACTAGGAAAAAAACAAAATGATAAATAAATGGATAAAATAGAAGAATCAACCTTTCATTACTAATTTCTTATCCATCCCTCATCAAAAATAATCAAGAGTTTGAAATATTTCCTTTAAGAACTTTTTCCACCGGGTGGCGCCTGTGGCTCAGTGCGTAGGGTGCCTGTGCCATATACCGAAGGTGGCAGGTTCAAACCCAGCTCCGGCTGAACTGCAAAACAAAAAAATAGCTGGGTTGTGGAGGGTGCCTGTAGTCCCAGCTAATCGGGAGGCTGAGGCAAGAGAGTTGGAGGTTGCTGTGAGCTGTGTGACGCCAAGGCACTCTACTGAGGGCGATAAAGTGAAACTCTGTCTCTACAAAAAAATTAAAAAGAATCCTCTTTAGAAAAAAAGAACTTTTTCCACCATATTTTTTCTTTGTTTTGGAGAGGAACTCCTCTCTCTCTCTCTGTCTCTCTCCTTCTTTCCCTTTCTCTCTCTCTCTCCCCACCATCTATCTATCTATATCTATCATCTATTTGTCATCTATCTGTCTATATATCTATCATCTATTTACCATAGTGACTTTTTCTTCTACTCATTATGGGTATTCTTTGGTGTATAGACATAATTTAAACTTTTGAAAAACTTCTTGCTCATTAAAAACTTATTTCTGGTTAGAAACCGGAGGGAGAGGTACATATGAAGCTGGTCCATCTGAGATTAGGAAGTGGAGGGAGGATAGAAGGAAGTTCTCTGCAGGCAAGAATTCACCTGTTTGGAGCATAAAAAAGGAAACAGAAGAAATTACCTTCCATGATAGCACAAAGAGTACTGTGAAGTTGGAAGATAGGTCTGGTTTAACTTTCAAGGAATAATATCTTCTTTTTATTTTTATTTTAAAAATTTATACAAATACAGGAGGCGCCTGTGGCTCAAAGGAGTAGGGCGCCAGCCCCATATGCCAGAGGTGGTGGGTTCAAACCCAGCCCCAGCCAAAAACTTCAAAAAATAAAAAATAAAAAATAAAATAAAACAAAACAAAATAAAATTTATACAAATTAAGCCATCCATGTTGCTGCAAATGTAAGGGTTTCATTCTTTTTTATGACAAGGTAGTATTCCATTAAGTATATATACATCAGATTTTCTCTGTCCCGTCATTCATTGATGGATACTTAGGTTGATTCTATATTCTTGCTCTGGTGAATAGTGTTGTAATAAACCTGAGAGTATAGGTATCCCTTTGATCTATTGAACTCTTTTCCTGATATTCCTGGATAAATATTTAATAGTGGGATTGCTGAATCATACAGGAGTTCTGCTTTTAGATTTTTGAGAAATCTCTATGCTATTTTCCATACAGGCTGTACTAATTTACATTTCCACCAACAATGTATAAGAGTTCTCTTTTCTCTGCATCCTTGCCAGCATCTATTATTTTCAGTCTTTTTTCTTTAATTTTTTTTTTGTTGTTGTTGTTGTTGGGAATTCATTGAGGGTACAAGAAACCAGGTTACACTGATTGCATTTGTTAGGTAAAGTCCCTTATTTATTTATTTATTTATTTATTTATTTGAGACAGAGCCTCAAGCTGTCACCCTGGGTAGAGTGCAGTGGCATCACAGCTCACAGTAACCTCCAATTCCTGGGCTCAAGCAAGTCTCCTACTTCTGCCTCCCAAGTAGCTGGGACTACAGGCACTTACCACAACACCCAGCCATTTTTTGGTTGCAGCCGTCATTGTTGTTTGGCGGGCCGGGGCTGGATTCGAATCCACCAGTTCAGGTGTACGTAGCTGGTGCCTTAGCCTGTTGAGCCATAGGCGCCGAGCCTAAAGTCCCTCTTTTAATTGTGTCTTGCCCCCAAAAGATGTGTTACGCACTGAGACTCCCACCCCCTTACTCCTCCCCTCTCTTTGCTCTTCCTTTCCCCACCCCTCCCTCCTTCTTTTGATGAATATGTAGTATCATGTGTCTGCCATTACAGTTTAAGAAATGTAACACTTATGCCAATACTCTTCACTGTTCTAATTAGAAAAGGATGCTGGATTTTATCGAATGCTTTTTCTGCTTTATTAAGAGGATCGATCATATGGTCTTTGTTTTAGCTTCTGTTGATATGGTGAATAATGTTTGTGGACTTGTATATGTTAAATCAGCTTTGCATCCATGGGATGAAACCTACTTGAACATGATGTATGACTTTTTTTGATGATAAGCTGTAATCTCTTGGCTAGGATTTTGTTGAAAATTTTTGTGTCTATATTTATTAGTGACATTGGTCTGAAGTTCTCCTTTTTAGTTGGGTCTTTTCCTGGTTTTGGTATCAGGGTGATATTTGCTTCATAGAACATGTTGAGGAAGAGTCCTTCCTCTTCATTTTTTTTTTTAATTTCAGAGTAATTTCTGCAGTATGGGAATAGCTCTTCTTTGAAGGTTTGATAGAATTCAGACGTGAAGACATCCGGACCAGGGAATTTTTTTCTTGGGAGATTTTTATTGTTTCTTTGATGTCAGTGCTTGAAATTGTTCTGTTCAGGAGATCTCTTTCTTCCTGGCTAAGTCTAAGAAGAGGGTGAGCTTCTAAATATTGATCCATTTCCTTCACATTGTCAAATTTCTAGGCATAAAATTTCTGGTAGCATTCAGAGATAAATCTCTTGTATCTCTGTGGCATCTGTTGTTATTTCCCCTTTATCATTTCTGATTGAGGTTACTAGAGATTTTACTTTTCTATTTCTTGTTAGTCTGGCCAAAAGTTTGCCTATTTTATTTATTTTTTCAAAAAGTCAACTTCCTGTTTCATTAATTTTCTGAAGGATTCTTTAGTTTTCAATTTCATTAATCTCTGATTTAATTTTGGATATTTCTTTTCTTCTGCTGGGTTTAGCCTTAGATTGTTCTTCTTTTTCCAATTCCATAAGATGGCTTGTGAGTTTGTTGATATGCTGTCTTCCTATTTTTCGGATGTAGGCATCTAAAGTGATAAATTTTCCTCTCAGAACTGCTTTTGCAGTATACCACAGGTTTTGGTAGCTTCTGTCTTCATCGTTGTTATGCTCAAGGAAGTTAATGATTTCCTGTTTTATTTCTTCCTGCACGCAACTGTCATTCAGCATAAGGTTGTTTAATTTCCATGTCTTTGTGTGGGGTTCAACATTTTTGTTGGAGTTGAGTTCCACCTTTAGTGCCTTGTGGTCTGAGAAGATACTAGGTAAAATTTCAATTCTTTTGATTCTGTTGAGGTACGTTTTGTGTCCTAGGATATGATCAATTTTGGAGAATGTTCCACGGGCTGATGAAAAGAATATATATTCTTTAGCTTTGGGAGGGAGTGTTCAATATACGTCTATGAAGCACAGTTGTTCTAGGGTCTCATTTAAGTTCCTTATATCTTTGTTTAATTTCTGTTTAGAGCAGTGGTTCTCAACCTTCCTAATGCTGCGACCCTTTAATATAGTTCCTGTGAGTTGTAGCCCACAGGTTGAGAACTGCTGGTTTAGAGGATCTGTCCAGCTCTGTAAGAGGAGTGTTAAAGTCCCCCATTATTACGGTGTTATAGGATGTCATATTGCTCAGACTAATTAAGGTCTGTTTCAAGAATCTGGGAACATTTAAATTGGATGCATAAATATTTAGAATTGAAATGTCTCTTGTTATATTTTTCCATTGACCAATATGAAGTGTCCGTCTTTGTCTTTTTTGACTTTAGTTGGTATAAATCCACTTGTATCTGAAAATAAGGTTGCAACCACTCTTTTTTTCTGAATTCTGTTTGCCTGAAAAATTGTCTTCCAACCCTTAACTCTGAGTTTTAATTTGTCTTTTGAGGCTAGGTATGTTTCCTGCAGACAGCAGATGGATGGCTTGTGTTTTTTAATCCAACCCCTCAGTCTATGCCTCTTCAGTGGGGAATTCAAGCCATTAACATTTATTGAGATAATTGATACGTGTGGAAGCATTCTATTCATCTTATTTTGTGAAAGTCCATTTCTTAATTTTATTTTTTGCACCATTGTAGAAGGTAGGTTCTGTCCTTTAATTTCTGAGTGCTTACTTTGTTGGTGGTCCATTGTGATGGTCAGTGTGTAGAACAGGTTGAAGTATTTCCTTTAGAGCTGGCCTTGTTATGGGAAATTTACTCAATGTTTGCATATCAGTAAAAGATTTGATTTCTCCATCAATTTTAAAGCTTAGCTTAGCAGGATATAGAATTTTGAGCTAGAAATTGTTTTGTTTAAGTAGATTAAAGGCAGATGACCATTGTCTTCTGACTTGAAAAGTTTCATTAGAGAAGTCTGCAGTCACCCTGATGGATTTGCCCCTGTGGGTCAATTGGCACTTACTCCTGGCATCTTGCAAAATCTTTTCTTTTGTCTTGACTTTGGACAGGCTCATCACAATGTGTCTTGGAGAAGCTCTATTTGAGTCAAGGTGACCTGGGGTCCAATAGCCCTCTGAAAAGAGTTGTCAGAATCTTTGGTGATATTTGGGAAATTTCATTTATAATATTCTCTCGTATGGCTTCCATTCCTCTGGGGCATTCTTCTTCCCCTTCTGGGATACCTATAAATCATATGTTTGAATGTTTCATAAAGTCCCATAATTCTGTGAGTGAACGTTCTGCTTCCTCTCTCTCTTTTTCTACCTCTTTAACTATCTGAGTTATCTCAAGAGCTTTGTCCTCTCCTCTACTTCTGAGATGCTTTCTTCTGCATGGTCTAATCTATTGTTGATACTTTCTATTGCATCTTTAAGTTCCCTAATTGACTACTTGAATTGTTTCAGCTCTGCTATATCCTTTATATAGTCTTCATGTCATTGATCTCTTATTCAATTCTGTTTTTGGATTTCTTTTTGGTTATTTTCCACTTTCTCAGCAATTTCCTTCATTGTTTTCATCATCTGAAACATTTCTTTATAGGTGGAATCCTTTGCAGTAGCTACCTCATTGTCCCTTGAGGGGTTTGCTCTGGACTGGTTTTTCATGTTGCCAGAAGTTTTCTGCTGATTCTTCCTCATGAGTGTTTTCTTTTATCTGTTTCCTTGCCCTAATTTTTCTTTCACTTGCTCTTGCTCTTTAAGTTACCATGTCTGTAGCCTCAGATTTCTATGAGTCCTTATAGTACATGACTTTCGCAGAAGGAAGCAGATGTGCTCAATGTTTCTCAGCCACTCCCTTGCATGAATGGGGTTGCACTGGTCAATGGGGCTTTTAAAATCCCTCCTTAACTCATCAAAGGTCATTATCCTCTATTCTGGCTCCAGGGAACACACCCTTCCCCTATTTTCAGTCTTTTTAATAAAATCCCTTCCAACAGGCATAGACACCAACAGGCCCCAAGGCCTGTCTATTTTTTTAGAGACAGGGTTTTGCTCTTGCTCAGGCTAGTCTTGAACCCATGAGCTCAGGCATTCTACTTGCCTGGGCCTCTCAAGTGCTAGGATTACAGGCATGAGCCACTGCACCAGGCTGCATTTTTCATTTCTTAACATCTCTTTAGAAGTCAAGCAACTACAGTGTTAGAGAAACACTACACAGCTGTGACTGAGTTTATTTCCCTGGGACTGACAGATCAAGCAAAGTTGTAGCCTGTTTGTCTTGTCAGTTCCTAGTCATCTGCCTTATCACAGTCATTGGCAATGTGATTGTGATTTTGTTAATCAGAGGTGACTTGAAACCTCACATTTGAATGTAGTTCATCTTCAGTCTCTCCTTTATAGATCAGTTGCCCTGCCCATGTCAGTCATTAGATGCTGGTTAATTTTCTTATTTAGAAGAGAAACCATTTTCTTCTGTTGGTTGTGCTGTTTTTTTTTTTTTTTTTGAGCCAAAGTCTCACTTGTCACCCTTGCTAGAGTGCTGTTGCATCACAGCTCACAGCAACCTCCAACTCTTCAGCTCAAGAGATTTTCTTGCCTCAGCCTCCATAGTAGCTGGGACTACAGGCACCCACCACAATGCCTGGCTATTTTTATTTTGTTTAGCAGGCCTGGGCTAAACCTGGTTCGAACCTATCCACCCTGGAGCATGTGGCTGGCACCCTAACCACTGAGCTATGGGTGCCCAGCCTGTTGGTTGTGTTCTATAATTCCACTTTTTCGTTGTCCTGATAATCACAAGTTATCATACTTACAGTGGTGACTTCAGATTACCCTGCAGCCAAATGCAAGCCCCTGTTGTATGGTAGCAAAATGCCCAGATGTGTCTGCTTTGCAAATGCTTCATCTGTCCCATGGACTCAGTGACCCACCTATCTTAGCGTTCATTTCTTGGATACCTGTGTCAAGGAAAGCATCATGTTCATGGGGCTACACTGTCTTGTGAAACCTGAATACATCTCACAGGGGATTAACCAAAAAAGGTTGGGATTGTAAGCTTTTAACTCAATATTCTTCCCTTGAGATGTGTTGTGCTGGAGGCAGAAATCACTTCTTAGTGGTGAGAATTCTTCCTTGCAACCACAAAGAATTTGCCCTGTGAAAGTTTCTTAGCATTTTGTCCTCCTATTGCTTGGGCATTCTTATTTTTCATGGATCGATTTTTGCCAGAGGGAGAGCAGGACTATAATTTGAATGCATCTTTTACTCTCCACATTAATGTTTTTAAAATAATTGATTCTTTCCCGTCATTAGGGGAAATGGTGCCTATAAGACAACATAATGTTTACCCACCACCCTAAAATACTTCCTTGGGGTGATTTTCTCCAGGCCTCTTTCTTTTTCATTTACTTAAGATTGAGATTCTTCCTCCCTGGTGGAAGGAGCAGCCTCCCTCTCTAACTGGTACTGAGTGATGGCTTCTTCTTGTTGGAAGCACACTATTCTGTTTCAACCATCACTCCCTTGCCTTTTATTATTTTTATATTCTTTGTTAATTAACTTCCGAAGAGGGGAGGTGGTTTGAAAAGGAGGCTTTTTGGGCAGTGATATTCCAATATCCCCAGGATCTCCCTCTGGAAAACTCACAAATAGGCTCTTTATGGAATCTCTGTTGCCTCCACGTAGCCCATTCCTGGTGACTAAAAAGTGACCCCCAAAGCTGGAAAGTTGCTTTTCATTAGCTGCTTTCTCTAATAATCAGAGTACCTTTAATAATGCCACAGTCTTGCAATGCCAAGAAACCAGTGAATATAAAAGGGAAATAATTGTCTTGTAATTCAGACTGGTAGGAAACAGTCATTTCTAATTACTTGTCCAAGAAAAGACAATGCAATTAAAGATTCTGGCTTAGACTAGAGCCTCCACACAGCCACTGCCTCTCTTGATTCATACTTGTGACTGTCTGAAAGGCAAAGTCAGCCAGATTGACCACATGCTCACCCAGATAGGCTTTTAAATGATGGAAGACACCTTATGGAGGTTTCTTATTTTTTGGTGGGTGTTACAGTTTGGAGAGTTGGTTATTAAGAGATAAGGATTTTAGGGCTTGAAGAGTTATTAGGGCTTATTTTAGCATGAGGTTTAGGCACACAATTAAACATGCAATAGGCCTTTAAGCATCTCAATAAGCATCTTTTTTGAGGGCTTGTTAGAGTGAGTTGCTTAGAATAGAAAGATGATTTTATGGATCCACCAAAAAGACACTTTCAGTCTTCACCTTATATAATCTTTGTGGCAAAGACAATATTATGTGTTTACAAATCTCTAATTATTTTCCTCTTCCTGGACGCACAGGAAGACTGTGTTTTCTGGTCTTCCCACTTCCCTCTGTGGTTAGTTTGCAACCCACTTCTGGCCAAAACCTTTAAAGGAAAGTGATATATGTCACTTCTGTTCTGAAGCATAGAAGAGCATGTGTGAGCCCTCCTATGGTGGTTGTTGATGACCTATGAGAAGGTGGCAGAGACACTGGGTGGAACCAGCCTGGACTCTTAGATCACTGCTCAGAAGTGAGTTTCCTCAGAATCTTGCAGCAGACTGAGGGGGATATAAACATTTATTATAAAGCCACTGGGATATGGAAGGCTATGTTGTTACTGCAGCATCACCTCGCTTATTCTGACTCAGCCTCTTTGAAGACATACAACTCTGCCTGGCTGCCTTGGATTATGCAACTCACAGCTCTTGTGATTTTCCTGCCATTCTTTTGATCTCATCTTCTCAGTTTCTCTTTGAAGTTTCTTTTCCCCTTTCCAGTCTTTTGATATTGGTGTTTTCCGTTCTGAGCTTTCTTTTCCTCTCACTCTATACAGTCTTTCTGTTTCAATTGCCACAGTATGAGGACTCTCAAATGTATGTCTCTAGTCCAGTCTTCCCTCAAACTTACAGATCCCTGTATGTCTTTGCCTCGCTATTAGATACATCATATGGAGCTCAAGCTCAGTCCATCCAAAATTCCACTTAAAAGCTCTCCTTCCCTGGAGCCTGCTTTTCCTCCAGTTTTGCTGTGAATGGTGCCACCATATGTTATAACTAGTCTCCAGGGATGGTTCCAATGAATCCTACATCCTTTCATGCCTATTCTTGGTTAGATCCTTGCACATTGAACCTGTTCTGTTTTGTGACCCACTTTATCCAATAGAAATAATGTGGGGAAAGTGACATGGTACTGGGAGTTTCTACTCTCATACTTTTGGAAGGCTTGAGTTGCCACTCCAAATATCAGGTAACTATCTAGAGATAAATCATGGACTCTCAGTCTACACAGAAAAAACAAAGAGGCCCAACCCTCCCAAAATCCCAGCTGAGCCTTGTTTTCTGTTTCTGCACTAAGATACCCACCCCCCAACATGTGTATGAAACTATCTCAGATGTTCCAGCCCAGCTGCCCTCTGACTGCAAACACACGAGACAGCATGAGCAAGCTCAGCAGAAGAACCATCAGCTCAACACCACCCATTGCTGAATCATGAGGAATTATAAAACAATTTGTTTCATCACTAAATATGGGATGATTTGTTGTGCAGTAGTGGATGAAAAGCATATCCCTGGAAACCTTGAGAAAATCTTTTCATTTATCTCTTTCATCTTCCACATATAGCTCTCAGCCCCTTGGATTATGCCTCCTAAATACTTCTTGACTAGTACCCTTCTTTCTATAGTTTCTGCCATTGCCCAGTCCAGGTTAGTATCATCCCTGTCTCTAATGTTGCAGCCAGGCTGCCTCTAAGGGATCATCTGAAATGCAAGGATGTCGTCTTTGCCAGCCACTTAAAACCCTTCCATGGATCCTATTGTTTTTAGTATAAAATTCAATCTTCTTAACATTCTTACAAATCTGTGCAGGCTTTGGCTTCTGCCTATCTTCCAGCCTTATTCCTTGTGATTCTACTCTCCAGCCATCCTGGGTTTATTTCAGTTTCTCTCTTGACTCCTGGCTTTTGAACTTATCCTTTCTACCTATACTATGTTTCCCTAGCGTCTCCTCATCTTTTCCTTTCTTCCTTTTTCAAATTCCTACTTATCCTTTAGATCTCAGTTTAAATGTTATTTCTTCATGAAAGCCTTCTTCCAAGGTGGGATTAATTGCCACTGCCAAGTGCTTCCATATTATTAATTAACTTTCCTATTCATTAAATTTTGATAGAGCATGTACTATAAGCCATTCACTATGTCATCCTTCCTTCTCCTATAATCACACTGTAATTACTTGTTTGTCTAACACTGCCCCTAGCCTAGAGAATCTTTAAGGAAAAGTATCGTGTTTATCTCATTCTACTTTACACCCCTGGTGTCTAGCACATAATAGATGTGTGATACATATTCATGAATGAATGAAACTAAACTTAGTAATGATAGATGGTATAACTGGTGGAAGGAAAGTATTATTCAGTAAGTACTCAGTTCTGATAAACATATCACTTAATATTTTAGTAACTGGCCAGAGAAAAAAGTTTATGGTTTTGTTTGAGACAAAATACAACTTTGGGTGACAAATTGAATCAAAAGTGAAGTCCAAATTGGTTTCCTTGAATCACAGTTATCTATAGATTGGAAGGCTGTATTAGAAACCCTCCAGCATTGAACCAGAAGCTGTGACTCTGGACCATTGCAAACATCAGGCTGTATAGGAAGGCTAGTCCCAGAGATTCACTAAATCATATTATCTCACAGAGAGTGCTGGTAAGTGTCTGTGGAATGTGAAAAAAAATACATTTGCTTCAGAGAGACATGGTTCTAGAAATATCTTCTGGAAGATATATTCTGGAAGACCAAATGTGGCTCAAAGATGTGTGGTTTCCAGGGTGTTCAGACATGGTAATTATGAGACAGCTGAGCTTGGTCACTTTCAGCAGTGACTGTGGTCCTAGTTGACCACCATTCGGTATCCTAGAAAGAACCAGGTAGACAAGTTTTCTTAAATAGACTTCAAAGAACTCAGATAATTGCTTCAGGTTCAAGGTTCCTTTTCAGGGAAAATTCTATAAGAAATCTGGAATAACCACAAATGGGACAAATAGGCAAAGTCCCTTCCATCACAAACCATATATTGGCGACCATCTACAGCCATAATTCTTAGTGTCATTGCTTCTGATCAATGAGCTCCCTGTATTCATTACAAACCCTGTCTACTTTCAGCCTCACTTTGAATATTAGTCACTTAAAGAAGCCATTTCAGTCCTCTTTGAATGTATGTTGGATGCAAATAAACATTTTAGATAACAGTTGTTTATCAAATTAAGATTCAGTATATATTCCAAACATTTTAGAGTGTTTTTTTCTGAGTGTTGGGAATATTGGTGAACTTAACTTTTGTATGGTTTCTGAAAAATGTCTTGCATCTGAAAAATGTTCTTGTAATAATAAGAATATTATTTTACAACAAGAAGTAAAAATATAATAATTAATTGAATTCAGAAGTAAAAGTGACCTTACCAATTATCATGTCTAAAACTGTCATCACACACTTGAGGAAGATAAGATCCAGAGCTGATGCAATTTACTTGATCTCTAATGAGATGTGCAAACGTCAGGCACAAGAGAGGTTTTGCTCAGCATTTTTAATTAAATGTCAATGATAGCTCATAATCTCAAGAACAGGGGAGAACTTTGGATTTTTCATTATTTTTTTTATACCTTTCCTTTACCCCAAACATGACAAATTGGCTCTTCAGATAAAAGTGTCTGTTTTTGAACTTAGATTTCTATTGAAGTATTTGAATAAAAGAGCTTGAGCTACTTGTAGTAGTTTGTTAGGGCTAGCATAACAAGTTACAGCAAACTGGGCGGCTTACCAACATCAGTGTATGTCTCATGTTTCTGGGGGCTAGATGTTTGAGATCAAGCTGTTGAAAGAGCTTGCTCCTTCTGTGGATTATGAGAAAGAATTAGTTCCATGCCTGTCCTCTAGCTTTTAGTGGTTTGCTGGCAATCTTTGCCATTCCTTGGCCTACAGAAGCATCACTCAGATCTCTGCTTTCATCTTTACATGGTGCTCCCTCGGTGGGTATGTGTCTATATTTAAAGTTTCCTTTTTTAATGAAGGTTAGGACTCTGCCCTACTGTAATATGATCTCATTTAACTTAACTAACTCTATCTGAAAAATCCTTATTTCCAAATAAGGTCACATTCTTAGGTACTGGGATTTAGGACTTCAGCATGTGAATGGGGGTGGGCATGGGGAGGCAATTTAACTTTAAACAGTATCACAGGGCTCGGTTCCTATGGCTCAACGGGCTAAGGCGCCAGCCATGTACACTCGAGCTGGTGGGTTCGAATCCACCCCGGCCCGCCAAACAACAATGACAGCTGCAACCAAAAAATGGCCGGGCATTGTGGTGGGCGCCTGTAGTCCCAGCTACTTGGGAGGCAGAGGCAGGAGACTCGCTTGAGCCCAGGAATTGGAGGTTGCTGTGAGCTGTGATGCCA
>CAUYRH010074298.1:0-75998 GCA_963574655.1 Perodicticus potto
GCGGGCTTCACATACAATCGGAGATATTTTTATCAACCTGATTGATATAACATTCATGATATTTTCTCATTTACTATGTGAAAACAATTTTGATCCATATTTAGAAGTTTTCTCCTGACCCTTCACATATGCACCACAAGTGTGATCTCACCCTTGATCCTCTCTCCCCCCACCCTCGCCCTCCCCGTCCCTCCCTCTCCCCTTTCCCCATCTTATTGTGCAATAAATGGGTTGTAGCCTTCACTTGAAAGATATAAATTTGCTTCATCTTAGGGGTGTACACATTGGATACTTTTTCTTCCATTCTAGAGATACTTTGCTAAGGAGAACATGTTCCAGCCCCATCCATGTCAATATGAAAGAGGAAAAGTCACCATCTTTCTTTAAGGCTGCATAATATTCCATGGTATACATGTACCAAAGCTTATTGATCCATTCGTGTATCGTTGGGCTCTTGGGCTTCTTCCATGACTTAGCAATTACGAATTGGGCTGCAATAAACAATCTGGTGCAGATATCTTTGTTGTCTGTTTTCTTATAGTTGAGTTTTAAGAGTTGTTTGTATATTTTGAATAACAGGACTTTACTAGCAGAGTCTTTTCAAATAAAATAGAACCTCCAATAGATGGCCACCTCCCTACACTGATTACCTCCTTAAAAGCTGACCTAATTTTCATAGACTGGACATGTGTCACATGTACATATCAGCACAAGTAGGCCTAGTTCCTTATGTTGACCACCTCCATATGTTGACCAGTTTGTTATAGTGCCTTGGGTGGTCAACTTACAGAGGTTCTACTACATTTTCTCCCAGTCTGTGCCTGTCTTCTCATTCTCTTGAAGTGTCTTTCATGGGGAAGTTTTAAATTATAATGAAGACCAGCTTATCAATTCTCTATTTCATGGACTGTGCTTTGGGCACTGAGATACAAAGTGTTGTTTAGATAAAAAGTCATTGTGAAGTCCAATGTCATCTAGAGTTTCTCTGTATTATCTTTTAGGAGTTTTCTAGATAAAAGATGATATCATCAGCAAAAAGCAATAGTTTGACCTCCTCTTTCCCAATTTGGGTAACATTTATTTCTTTCTCTTGCCTGATTGCGCTGGCCAATACTTCTAGCACTATGTTTAATAGAAATTGTGACAGTGGAGACCCTGATCTTGTTCCAGTTCTTAGTGGAAATTATTTCAACTTTTCTCCATTCAGTGTGATGCTGGCTAGAGGTTTGTCAAAAATGGCTTTTATAATCTTGAGATACATTCCTTCTATGCCTAGTTTGTTGAAGATTTTTATCATAAAAGAGTGCTTAATTTTGTCAAATGCTTTTTCTGCATCTATTGAGATGATCATAGGATCTTTATTTTTGCTTCTGTTTGTGTGGTAAATCACATTTGTTGATTTACATATGTTGAGCCATCCTTGCATTTCTGTGTTGAAGCCCACTTGGTCATCATGGATTATTTTTTTATGTGCTGTTGAATTCAGTTAGCTAGTATTTTATTGAGGATTTTTGCATCTGTGTTCATAAAGGATATTGATCTGTAGTTTCTTTTTCTGTTGTGTTCTTTTCTGGCTTTGATATCAAGGTGATATTTGCTTTGTAGAATAAGTTGGAGAAGATTTCTTACATCTGATCTTATGTTATAATTCTGCACTATGAGTACCAGCACTTTTTTGTAGATCTGGTAAAATTCAGCTGTGACTCCATTTGATCTGAGGCTGTTTTGGTTGTAAGATTTTTTTTTTATTAATGTTTTAATTTCACTGCTTGTTATTGGTCTGTTCAGTAGTTCTAATTCTTCTTGACTGAGTCATGAGATGTTGTGTGCTTCCAGGAATTTGTCCATTTCCTTTATGATTTTGAGTTTATGTGTGCAGAGATTTTCATAGTATTCATAAATGACCTTTTGTATTTCTGTGGTATCAGTTGTAATATATATTTTTTAAATTTCGATTGAGCTTATTTGGATCTTTTCTCTTCTATTCCTAGTTAATCTAGCAAGAGTTCTAACAATTTTGTTTGCCTATTCAAAAAACAAACTTTTTGTTTCATTGACTTTTTTCCATTTTGTTTATTTCTGTTCTGATCTTAGTTATTTCTTCCCTTTTCCTGGCTTTGGGTTTTCTCTTCCTTTTCATTCCTTAAGATGTGTCATTAGATTATTAATTTGTGATTTTTCTGTCTTTTTGATGTAGGCATTTAAGTCATTCAGTTTGTGAACTCTCTTGATTTCCATCTTAATTTCATTATTGACCCCAAATTTTTTCAACAGAAGGCTGTTTAATTTTCATGACTTTGAGTAGAATTCAGTGTTTATCTTGGAGTTGATTTCTAGTTTTATTCCACTCTGGTCTGAGGATACATGGTATGATTTCTTTTCTTTTCTTTTTTTTTTTTTCTCATTTGTTGTGACATGATCAATCTTGGAGAATGTTTCATGTAGTAATAAGAAGAATATATATTCAGTTGTTTGGGGATAAACTATTCTATAAATGTCAGATAAGCCATTTGTTCTACAGTTTGGCTTAAGTCCAGTGTTTTATTGTTTGTTTGTTTTTTTTCTTTATTTTCTGCTTGGATAATCTGTCCAGTTCTGTCAGTGACGTGTTGAAGTCCCCAGAAATTACTGTGCTCCTGTTCATCTCTTTGTTTAGATGTAGTAGAGTTTTCTTTATGAATCTGGATGCTACTGTGTTAGGCACATAAATATTTAGAATTGGTATTTTTCGGGGGTGGTTTTTGGCCAGGGCTGGGTTTGAACCCACCACCTCTGGCATATGGGGCTGGCGCCTTACTCCTTTGAGCCACAGGCACTGTCCAATATTTAGGATTGTTATGTCTTCTTGTTGAATTGTTCTCTTTACCATTATGTAATGACCGTCTTTGTCTTTCTTTACCATTGTTGATTTAAAATCAATTTTATATCATATGAGAATAGCTATACCTGCTTTCTTTTGATTCCTGTTTGAATGGAATATCATTTTTCATCCTTTCACCTTGCATCTGGTTGAGCCCTTGTATTTTAGATATGTTTCTTGGAGACAATAGATGCTTCATCTGTTCTGCTGCCTTATGTCTTTTGAGTCAGGCATTCAGACCATTCATGTCTATTGACATAATTGACATTGTGCGAGATGCTGTCCTGTTTATCTTGTTGGATGGTACTGTATTACTTTGATTTACCTCTTTGCTATCGTTTTATATGAGCTCTGAGCTTTAGCTTGCAAGTAGTTTTATATTGGTGGGTGTCTACTGTGCTGATCCATGTAGAATACAGTTCTGAGTATTTCTTATAGGTCAGGTATGGACTTCACAAATTCCCTCAATGATTGCTTATCTGAAAAAGTTTTTATTTCTCCTTCACATATGAAACTTAGTTTTGCAAGATACTATAATTCTATGCTGGCAGTTGTTCTGTAAGAACACTGAAGATGGAGCCCTAATCCCTTCTAGGCAGTAAGGTCTCCATTGAGTAGTCTGTAGTTAGCCTGATGATTTTCCCTTTGAAAGTTGCTTGACATTTTTTGTCTTATGGCTTGCTTCTTCGTGTTGGCTTTGCTTAGTCTTGTGACTATATGTCTTGGTGATGGCTCTTTGTAATGAATCTCCCAGGTGTTCATTTGACTTCTTGTACATGGGTGTTTAACTCTCTAGCAGGATTGGGGAAGTTTTTCTATATTATTCCACAAATAGGTTTTCCAGCCCTTCTACATTTTCTTCTTTACCCTCAGCGATCTTGTGATTCTTATAGTTGGCCTTGTACATAATCATATATTTCTTTTAGGCTTTGTTCATTCTTCTTAATTCTTTTTTCTTTATTTTTGACTAAGTTAATTTGAAATTTTTGTTCTTCAAGCTCTGAATTTCTTTCTTCTCCCTGGTCTAGTCTATTCTTAAAACTTTCCACTGTGATTTGTATTTCCTTAAATGAATTTTTCATTCCCAGAAATTTTATTTTTTTTTTAATGTGTCAAATACTTTAGCAAATTTTTCATTCAGTTCATGAATTGTTTCTCTGGTTTCTTTGAGTTAATTTTCCATTTTCTCTTGGATTTCATGGAGCTTCCTTATAATCCAGATTTGGAATTTTTTATCTGTCATTTCAATGTTTTCATTTGGGTTGGTATCCATTGCTAGAGAGCAGTTGTTTTCTTTTGGAGGTGTCCTTTCATTCTGATTTTTCACACTCTGGAATTCTTTCACTAATTCCTTTATATCTGAAACAGTTGTCACTTCTTTTTGGGAGGATTCCTTTTGTTTTGATGGAGTATTCCTTTTGCCTTCGTAAGGATGTATCTGTAGCATATGTTAGGTAAGAACCTTTGATTTTGCTTCTGGTTGCTTTGATGGCAATCAAGGTTCTGGATGGATGCCTTGGTTAGAGGTATCCTTAATGCAGTGTTTTTTGTCAATTGCTAGTTGTTTGTAGCCTCTCTCTTTGGTGAGGGGGGACAGGGGTCTTTGAAATCCTTTCTCTTTTTCCAGACATATGGTCTTAACAGTGTGAATTATTTTGGCACACCCAGTTTAATCTCTGAGACAGTAGGTGGTACTTGTGGGCAAGAATCAACCACACCCTGTAAGTGAGTATAGGGTGAGACTGAGTCAGTAAATGCTGTAAAGGGCTGTGCAAATTGACCTCCCTATCAGTAGGTAATGCTTGCCAGAAGGTGCAAGCTGCAGTGTTGTTTTTGAGGCATGTGATTGGCTCTAGCCCCTAAGAGAAGTACTCAAATACCCAAGGTGGTGGGCAAGGCCCTTATTCTCCACCACAGGAGAGGTGGGTGGGAGAATGAGGCCAGTCAGTGCTGGGTCAGATGAGTTTACCATCAGGGTTCACAAAAGCTGATAAGGTAGCTATCTCAGCAGGGGTCTAAGGTCTGTCCCCAGGCTCCCACGAAAGGCACCAATGATGGGCTGAAGGGGTACCCTACTAGAACATCCACTTTGGAGGTGGGTCCATCTGAGATTCACAATCTGGCTGTCAGGAGCAGGTTTGGATCTTCTCCCCACTCTCCTGCTCAGGGTCTTTTCTGGCATTTGTCAGGAGGCAGGAGCACAAACTATCGGAGATCCCTTAAAAGGGTGCCATGGGCTGGGACCTTCCCTGTGCAGGAGCCTACCCTTGGCTGAGGGCAGAGCCTTCCTGTGGGAGAAAGGATGCTCTATTAGTGCACTGTGGCTGGACTCACACTGCTCTCTTCTTAGTTCTGCCCATGGGGACTCCCTCTCTTAATGAGATTAGTTCACAAATCCCCTGTCTATTTCCCCAAACAGCATAATCATGTCCTAGGGCTATGAGATCTAGTCTCTGGGCCTTTCCCTCGGTTCCAAAGATCAATTCCTGACGATGCCAGGAAGAAGCATACTGGTCCTAAGTTGCTTATGGGGTGCTCAAGCAGGTTTGATGTCCCTCCATTTTAGAGTGTGTCCTGCTCTGGTGGAGTAGCTGAACAAGCAGCACTGGGGAGGACCAGTGAGCAGGGAGATATAGCCTGAGAACTGCTTAGTCTCTGTAGGACTTTAAGAAGAAAAGTTTGAGTTTCACATTCTGTGGAAGCCCCACTGTGGTAGACACACCAACAGATGCAAAGCATTTTCCTGAGAACGCTGCCTCAATTGTTTCTCCCAGCAGCTACAGGTGGGGTAGGGGAAGGGGAAGAAAATAGTCCTAGAGAACAAAAGCTAGCTCTCCAGCCATCTCTGTCCCTCTCTTTGGAAGGCAGCCCACCTGGAATAATCAGGTTCTGGGGTCACATAAATCCCCCTGAACCTGCTGGTCTTTTGTGGCTCCAGCAGTTGGGAAATGTTTGTGTGGGAAAGAGCAAGATGAAAACAGAGGTGCTGAGACCCCAGAGTGGGTATGGGATGCAATATGGGACTTGTCATCTTGGCTCAGGTTTATAGTGACAGGAAGTGACCCCAAGGGAGTTGGCAACCTAGGGCTTTGCCCTCAAGCAGTTCCTAGTTCACTGGTAGCAGCAGTTTGGGGACTCCTGAGGGTAGAAGGGCTCTTCAGCAGCTTTGGAGCCTGCACCTACCATAGATAAAAGAGAGGGAGACACCAACTGCTCCACCTACCCTTTCCGCGGACTCCAAGCCTGTGAAGGGTTGATCTCTGCTGATGTCTTGCTGCTTCTTGTTCTGCCCTGCAACTTCTTCCTATGGAATCTCTTGTAGATTCTGGCACATTCCCCTCAGAATTACATGTAATCTATGTTTGTTTGTTTGTTTTTTCTTCTCATCTAAAACTTTTCCTTCTTTCTGAGATCATCTGGCAGCTGGTGTCTCTGGTTAGCCATCTCGTTTCCTCTCCAGTTGTGATTTTTGATTTCTACCCCTCAGTTAACTAGTTCAAAGGATCACAAACAAAACATCATTAGTTCATCTGAATAACATATGCAAAACTATTTTGACAATTGAGTGATTCTGATAACTGTGTAACTTCAAAAAGCACTTTGGTCAGTGACCAGAGGAAAGTCAATAGGGAGAGTTTGGTGAAGTGGAAATACTATTTTCTATGTCTGGAGTTTTTGTTGCTTTTACATTAACAGAACATTTGCCCTTAATATCAATCCTTTCTTACATCCTCAAAATTATAATATCTGTTTCCTATGGTTTGTTCCATGAGAAAAAATTTAATCTCTTTGCTAAATCAGAATGCCATTAGTTACCTTTATTTACTGGAATGTAACAGGCATGAAATTTGATCCTATCGACTTCATATACAACTTTCTGACATTTATTATCTTGTTGTAAGGTGAGCAGTGAAACAGCTTTCCTATTGCCCTGTGATTTGCGGGGATTATCTCTTGTTGAAAAGTGGTTTGAGCCATAGACCTTTTGTAGGTGGTGTGTTTGTCTAGTGAGAACCAAGGGCAGAGATAGCATCATTCCCACTGTGCCTGATTAAACTTGGTCTTGGATGATATGACAGATGGGATTGGAAACTTTCATAGTAGATTACATCAATTTAATCATTATTTCAAGATTTTATCTTTTTGTTTGAACAGCATAGCACCAGAGATAACTTTTTATAGCCCCATGCTCCTTCTAAACTAATGTTGCTGTCATTACGACCCATCCTGATGTCTCTCCCATAGACAATGAATTTTACTGAGTCATGCTTGGTCTGATCTTTCCTGATCCTCACTAGGTTATTTGTAAGAGAGCTGGGGCCACTAGTGAAATCTCTGATTCTTGACTACTGATTTTATCTGTGTACAGCAAAGTAAAACAGACAGGGATGAAGCCATTGACAGTCTCTTCACTGCCATGCTGGGAAGCACAGGCTTAGACTGTATTAGAATGATTAATGTACAGGGCAGATGATTTTGTTGGCATTGAGTTTGATCCTGGTTACATGATTAGCTTCAGCATTATTTGGATAGGATAAAATCTCTAAAGTACTGTCTGTGGGAGTAAATAGCTGATTGATAAAACAGTTTTGGTTGGCCCTTTCAACCAGATCACTGAACACTGAGTGACAGGGCTATCACATTGGGATCCTGATAAAAATGAGCCAACTTTTTGTTCTTGAGATTGTGTTCATTTCCTACATAGTTGGCAGCAGAAAATAATACCCCTCAGGTCAATAGAACCAGAGTAATTTGGAAGGTCAAAGTGTAACAGAGCTAGAAGAGTCAATTCAGATGATTTAAGCAAAAAATAATTTTCTAGACTGTCTGTCTGAGGAGACTCAAATTCTGTGCATGGCTATGCTATTGTGTTTGGGCTGGCTGGTATTTTCTCACCTCTTCAAAGTAAAATATTGACACAAATGAATCCAATGAGCTGGTGAGGGAAAAGGAATGGGTGGGATGATATTGAGAAGATTCTGAGATTCTATAAACATCTCACTGCTTTGGGAAGACTTTGGCACAATTTGATGTCTTCTGACAGGAAAGGGAAGCATTCTGGGCAGCCAGTGGAACCCTCTACCTTGAATTTTCTCTCTTGTTCTTTCCTTCCCTGAGGACTGAGGGCTGAGGGCTATGCCACTGCTACCTGGCCATGAAGCATTATCTGTGTGCTCAAGGCCCAGCCAGTAGTACATTCTGGTTCTCAGGAGGACTCTTCTTCTCAGTGACACTCTTCAAAGCTAGGTAGGACTTACATGTGCACCCCCATCCTCCAGGACCCAGATAACAGGCCAGGCTGTCCTGACCCTTAATCAGTCAAGTTCAACCTGAAATACAAACCTGAGTTTAAAGAGGGGCAGCCTTCTCTGTACTAGCAGATTATACATGGGATACAGGAATTAAGAAACCTGAGTTCTCTCCTCAAATCTGTTCTGGATTTGGGGTCTCAGTTTTCAGAGTGCTGATTAGTTATGTGTTACATTGCACAGCTTATTATAAACGCGAGCTTTATATTCTTCCTATTACCCTCCTGCCTAATTAAGTTAGGAACATTGAGTTCCAGGCAAGGCAACCTGAACCTCCTTGGCCTGGAATTCCTATTTCCCTGTGATAAAAGCTCCATTAGCATTATCTGATAAGGTATGGGTCAGCCAGGTGTAGCTCAGCCCCTTCCTCCCTCTTCCCACACATTCTGCTTGGCTTGGCCAAGCCCTCTCTGTAGAGCGGAGGCTGTGGTTTTTCCTGAATTGTTCATGACTGGAAAGGTCAGTGTGGCTAATTCTGAGGATCAGCATTGGGAAGGCCATAGTTCCTTCATACTGAGCTGCCTTCTCTCCTCCATCTTCCTGAATAATAAAGCTTTATTTTATCAACGTCCAACAAGCTCTTGTAAAGATTCAAAGAGCTGGTATGTACAAATTGTTCAACACAATGCCAAGCACAAAGAAAAATCATAATTTTTGGCCACTATTTTAATTAAAAGTGTGACATGCGTACATGATGTAGAATAGCAGGGAGCCACCTGACTCTTCATGTGAGTATAATTAGCCACAAAAGGCAGAAAAGAAATCAGTGCATATCATAGAGTGATGAGCAAAGAAACTCTGGATTGTAAACCTCATACACATTTTGGAGCATCACAGTGTAGGCTCCAGTTTGCTGTTCATGATATTAATTGGGTGGTAGCCATTTTCCATCCAGAGAGGGACAGCAGTCACCAACTCACTATGGTAGTCATCTACATCGGTTCTTGAAAGCAGCTGCCTCCCAAGCACAAAAGAAGAATAAAAGAGATGAGGATGAGGAAAAGGAGAAGAAAAACAGGGGAAGAGAAGAGAAGTGGAGGGAAAAGAAGAAAAAGGTATGATTCCGTTGTTTCTAAGAAATGTGACTACGAAATCTTTCACATTAACTTCACCAAAGTAATAAAAACAATTTATTAACTCATAGAATAATCAAAAAACTGATATAAGGAAGTCCCATCCATATTAGGATGGACAAAATAGATATGGAAAGAGGATGGAATAGATATGCATATAAGATGCAAGGAAAAACCCTCACAAAAAAAATAGAGAACAGGAATGAGGAGCTTTACTACCATTCTCCTATCTGTCTGTTTCTACTATGGTGTTAGTAGCTCTGCACCCTCACCATATAATTATAAAATACACATATACGTCTATTCCATCTCTACAAGAGACTCAGTCTTTGAGATGACTTTTTTCATATTGAATTCTTGCTCCTATTTCAATGTGCTGGTACTTCCATGTTATATTCCATGTTAATGTCAACATCCAACTGTCCACTGATGCCCAAAGCCCTGCCACCTCCCACATCTGCTACATCCAGCCGTACTGTCCTCTTCTTGCTCCTCAGTGTGCAAGGTTTCCTTAGCCTGGACATTCATCCTTCCCCACCCCAGTCCAACCTCCACACTTTCATTTCCCTTAGGTCCTCCCAATACGACCTTATTGGGAAAGCTCTCTCTGAGCACTTTATCTCCAGGGGGAATCTCATCTCCTCAACACACACCTTTCCTTTCTCCTGCTTTATTCTTCTTCCAAACATACCTACCATCTGACATGGCATGTACCATTACATGTTTGATGGCTTATTGTTGTCTTTCCTTCTTTCTTAGGTTAGGCTTCTTGGAACCAGAGAGAAGAATTCAGATGTACATAAGGGAATGTTCTTCAGGAAAACCCATAAAGTGAAGGCATGAAGCAAGAAGTGTGGGTCAAGCAGTTGGGCAAGGATGTGGTTCCAGGAAGGTTTAGCCTTGAAAAGGAATTTCTCTGATACATGAGTTTCCCGGCACATAGTAGGTCTTCAATAAATATTTATTGAATCAATTCATGAACTGTATCAATTCATGAACTGAATCAATTCATGAACGCTATGTGGCAGGAAGCGAGGGAATGCCAGATAGTCAGTTATTACTGCCAGCCAGCCAGTGTTCTCTGGGTTGTAGGATTCCCTGGGATGTTTGGGAATTGGCATTTGTTTTCCTGCAGGTATTAGTGTGTATGTGGGTTTAGAGCTTAGTAGGTAAGTTTGTTTTAAAAATAAAACTCGCGTGACTTGAGGAAAGCAGACAGCCACCACAGCCATGTCTTAGCCCCATTCAGTGTGTGGTAACCCTGGGGACCGAATTCACTTGTAAGGTCTGGTCTAACAGAGGGATTCTACACTGGATGGGTGCAAACTACCTTCCCTAGTTTTTTCCAATTTTATTTTTTCAGTTATGGGTAAGGAGTTGACTTGGGGTAGTATCTTCAGCTTCTAAATGAGTTTTAATGTTTCATAGTCATATGCCTATAGATGTTTTAGTAATTCACCTTGAAAAATGGGACAAAAAGGTTTTGGTAAAATATAAAAAGTCCATTGAAATGTTATAGAGTAGTTGCATAACAGTGAATTATATAATGCTTGTGGGTAGGGGACGGAAGAGGGGATATTATTCAGAAATTTTTGGTAATTTGAAGACATTCAAAAACAACAATGTTCTCAGGCATTAGTGTGTTTGTTGCTAACTTTTGACAGAGCTATTTTGAGAGGTTTGAGCCCTTTCCAGGGACAGTCAACCTGAGCCCAGGGGTGTGTCTCTGGCTCTGAATCTCTCACCTCTGCCCCATTCTTGGGCTGCTCTTTTGCCTCAGGAATGGGTGCTCTTGATTGGCTTCTGTGTAACCCACCCCTTGGAACAGTTGCCTTGAGGCCTGCCATGTTTAATGGGGCCCACCCTGTTATTTATTTTTCTGGCTCTATGCTTGAATTTTTTCTAGATTCAGAGCTTTGATTGAAGGAACATAATCTGTAGAAAACTATTAGTAGCTTGATTCACCAAATACTATTCTTGTGCAAGATAATAGTTCTTTAGAAGGAAATGTTTCTTGAATACTAGTTATAAAATATGTTTTATGTAAGTTTGTTGAATGTTAGAATATTTGTAAAAGTAGTGGATGGGTACATTCATTGAATGCCGACATAAACAATGGTAGTATGGCATGATGGGAAGACCACCAAAACCAATCCCTACAGCCAGGAGGGACTGGGTTCTTGGTGCTGCATGATCATGACCTTTGGGAAATAGCTCGACTTCTTTTAGCCTCAGTTTCTCCACGGAACTCGTCAATCCTCAAGGATTTTTCTAATTCTAAGAGCCAAGTTGTAGGTCTGTGTAGCTGGAAAGCTCACAAAATCAGCAAGGTTGTGTGTTTTCATTTAGGTATTTTAAATTCACCTCCTAGAACTTTGGGTCAAGTTTGTACTTATAAAAAATAAAACCAAACCGTGAAGGCTCCAGCTTATCAGATACCCTAACTTAATTTTGATCAAATGCTGTTTTTTTTTATGAAATAGATTACTAAGATAATAATATGCTTGGGTGAAGGGTATTGGTTCCAGAGAAAGGAATTGTTTCTTAGCTGTGCCAGTTCCTACAAGGGAAAGCTGATATTTTCATCAGAAGTGGGGTATAGTCCTCCTTGGGAAAGCTCCATGCCGTATAAGCCAATACATATCTTGTCCTGGGGCCTAAAAAAGTTTGTGCTGTAGAAAATCAGAAATGTTCACATGCTTCTTTGTTCTTAAGCAAAAAACAAATTCAGAAAGTTGTCATATTTGAAGTGTTTTCCTTTTTGGAGAAGGGGTGTGCAATTCTGGATAAGGAGAGAAATACTTTTTCCAGGAAGTGTGGGTTGTTTGTTGTTTGTTTCTTTGCAGGAAAGAATTCACTTTTGAGGCACAGTTGTCATGAAATGCCATTTATAGTATGACCCATATATAGAAATTCTGTCTCTTTCTGCAGAAATTCTGTAGTTAGGCATGCATATAAAGTGAAGGTCAGTTGGGCCTCCTTAATATCTCAGGGTAGTGAGACACAGCCATTAGAGTTGTTAGTTGTTACTTACAATAACTAGAATAAATAGAAAACTGGGAAAATAGGATTTAGCAAGATTGTCAACTTTTGTCTTTCAGAGTCATTAAAGAGCAGGTCTCAGGCTGAGTGGCTAGAGTGGGTTAGTTGGGTTATTCCATCAATCCTAGATCAGAATTAGCTTCATATCCTCTTTGCCCTTCTAACCTGCTAGATATTCCATTTGGAGTGGGTTGGACTTAATTGATCTTCAGGCAGAGAAACAACCTCCAATCCATGGTTATTCCCGTATGAGAGCTTGAATGAGACATAGGGGCATTTCATACAATTCTGGATGTCTGTTTGTTTTTGCAACTTGACAGAGATTACAAAATGAATAAAATTAATTTTTAAATATTTGTAGTTTATTTAATGGTAAAAAGTGAGCCTAGCTGCTATGTTAGTCATTTGTTTGAACACAGCTACCGCAAGACCAGATGATATTGGCAAGCTGAGGGTTAATGTACAACAGAGGAGCAATTTTCTCTCACCTTAAAAGGAGGAAAAGTCTCAGTAATGGACTTTACTTCCCTCCTCAATTTATTAAATTTTACGGGAAATTTAACGTGGTATGTCCTTTGTATCAAATCACTGAATGAGGGCATTGCACTTTGAGGAAATCCTATACGCTAAAAAAGGAATTTAGCAATTAGTGGGGTGAAATTCACAAGAGCCAAAGCTTTATTACTTCACAAAAGGCTCTTTTAGTGAGCCAGTCCCAGGGCTTTATAAAGAACATGTTAAGTGAGGAACATAAGCCTGTTTCCTGAGTAATGACTTCAGTTAAATTGACACAAACATGGCCAAAGATTCTTTGTGCCTGGCAGGACACAGGAGAATCAGCTAATTTATAATTATAACACCCATGTGCACTGGCATCAAACTTTCCACCCCGCTTGGATGCTAAATTGAACTTGAGTGCTCAGAACTTTCTTTTGTTCTTTATTTTTTACCACATCGGTGCCTTTACACAAGAGACTCTTGTGGGTAACACCATTTTATTTATGAGCAAAACATTCGCAAATCTTTTACTTTTTATTTAACTTAGTTTTTACCAGAAAATAGGGGCCACATAGAATATAGAGACGAAATTAACTAATAGGGTTTAACTGTGGCTTGAGTGTTCTGAGGAAATGTTTGAGAAGTGAGCTTATAAACAGAGGTCCAGTGTTCAAGGTCCCTAGAGAAATACTGATGGGTCCTGCTTGCTGAACATTTTGTGCTGTAGGGCAAACTGAAGGCCCGAGGAGAGGGACAGAAAGTGACTAAGTGTATGATGTTGGAAGGATGTTTGGACCAACCTGTTTGGTATTTTTCAAAAATAATGATATGTGCAGGTCATTATTTGGAACAACTTATGAAATCATATAGTAAATATGTTTGTGGATGATTGAGTTTGCCTATTAAGGGAAATCCCAGAGCTGATTTTTCCAAATGCCTTGAAGACCACTGAATTTGTCTGGAATGCAGGGTGCAAGCTGCTCCCAAGAGTTACCACCTAATTAGAACGCTTTTTGTTCTTAGGACCCTAGAGGATTATTATTATTATCATTATTATTATCATTATTTGTAATTGTTGCTGTTAGGATCTTCTATTTTGAACAAATGGGCAAGTAAGAACAAAAGTGGAAGTGTTTCTTGCTCAGAAAAAGAAAAGATATAGCTTAGAAAACCGGAACATACTTTTTAAAGAAAATACCAGGAGGCTTTTATTTTTATTTTTTCTTTTTCTGTTACACCTATACACACATATATCACTTCCCATGTGATGTTATCAGGCAGGAGTTTCCAGAAATCAAGATGAGTTTTTAATAATACTCTAATTTTTGTTGCTCGTGTGCCCAGGAAGGAGGGAGCACCACAAAGTGTGGCCCCTGTGTTTTGTCTTCTGCACCCCCTTTGCTTTGTGACTTCCTTTCAGTCTGAATTTTAATATGTAATATTGAAGTGGGCTTATAACACTCATTTTCTCTCACCGGAATTTTCCAGTAACTATCTGATTATTCCGTTCATAGGAAATGACCCGATTGCTGTGTGCTCAGGGTAACTTTCCTCCAGCCTCTGCTTGTCGGCAGCAGCGGGATCTACCCCTTTTTCTCAGCAGGTTGCTCTCTCTGTCCCTCCGTGTCTCTTTCTACGTTCATGTTAAATAATCAGACGTAAATAAATTTTCACTGTTTAGGAGACATTAATCAAACAATTGGCATGTCATTTCCATTCTCTCCAAAATAGATGACAACTGTTGTTCACAAAAGGAAACTAGTAAAAAGTGTTTTTGAAATCACAATCGTATGGAAATGTTCTAAAGCGGTTATAGGGAGAAGGCAAGCAGAGTTGTGTGAGTTTGCCTAGTGGGGGGGGGGTCACAGAAATTCCTTATAGAAAGTTCTCACAAGGGCTTACAGATGAGAGCGAGAGAGAAGGAGTGAGGGAGAGAACGCTACTCCACCCATACGCAGAGGCAGATACCAACTTGCCCTGGGAACCAAGACAGTCTTGTTTGTACAGAATAAGCACAAATATTTTTCATGTAAAGAAATTTTCTAAGGAGAATTTCTTTAATAGGCAAAATGTTAAGGTAACATACGTCTCAATAGTTTCTAAACACTTCGAAGCACAAAGTGAATCACAAACTCACCAGTGTATGGCTGTTGTCTGTCACAAAAAACGTCTCAGTCTGCATAAATTAGGGTCCTGCTAATTAGGATGAGCCCTTGGAAACAGGACCTTTACTGAATTAAGTGTTGCATCATAGGATCCTGTCTCACTGTGAAAGATTTTGTAATCTAAAACAGAAAATTCTAGAAATAGTATTCACTGTGGAGGGCAAAAGAATGTTTCTGTTGTGTGTTAAGGAAATGCACAGGGGGTGACCTCAAGTTCTCATTTCTTACTTTCTTTTCTGCCAGCGTCTGCCACTATCTCTGAAAGATTTCATCTTCCTTTTTACAGGGTTAAAGAGAATAACAGAGAAGCCCCTACTTGAATACGTTCGTAAATACCTTTACATGAGCAAGGCAAATACAACTTACTCTTATATTCCTGCTAAATGTTATCAACAAGGTGTTTCAGTCGGATGTTTCAGTCTGTGGATATTAGCAAAAACACTGCGAGAGATCTCTGATCATTCGATTAAGCCTAGAGCCTACTGTCATTAGAAAATTCAGGGCAAGAATTCTTGTTTTTCTGTGGTTGTTGTAACAGTGATCAGACACACTTGCAAATGCTAATGGTACCACCTAACCCGAGCGTTGAAATAGAATGCTTTGTGTGTAGCCTCGAGTTATATATCATCCAAAGAGGGTGCCCTTCTCTGGAGTGTTTCCCCTGTACAAACGTGACAACAAGTGCAGGTCCACAATCCATCCAGTAGGGGGAGGCCATGAGCTCAAATCCTGGTGCATCAGTCTCTTTCAGTTAGTTCTAAGTTTCTTGCTAGCTCAGTGTCCCCTAGTGGTAACTTGCCTAGTTAATGAACAAGCTGGTCACAGGAAATAGACCAGACTGGTACAGACGATGGTCTCTGCCTTCAGTGTTTTATAGTCAATACAAATTATGAGCGCCTACTAAGTGCCAGGGAGTGTGTCTTCCTAATATCACGACTATATAGATGAAACTGAAGTTCAGGCAGACTTAGTGAATTGCCAAAGCTTGGCAATGATTGTTGTAAGAGTCAAAGCCAGGCATTGAAACTAGAATTTTTGAACCTTAGTCTATTTATTTATCTATTAGAGACAGTGTCTCACTCTGAAGCCCAGGTTGGAGTGCAGTGGTGTGATCACAGCTGTAATTTACTGTAATTCAAACTCCTGAGTTCAAGCAATCCTTCTGCCCCAGCCTCCTGATTAGCTGAGACTACAGGCTTATGTCATCAAGCTTGACCATTTGTTTGGGTTTCACTATGTTGCCCAGGGCGGGTATTTAGTCTATTTTTTTTTCTTTTTAAAAAACTCTTCTCTGATGTTTCATGCTTCTAAGATGACAGAGTGTCAAGAAGACTAAGTCTGTTCCGCCTCACATTGGCTGCCTTGACCTTGACTTTGTGAGTGCTGAGAGGCAACAGGGTAGGGTGGAACAAAACCTGGCTTTACCTGGACACACCTCGGTTTGAATCCTAGCTCTGTCACTCTACCATTCACTCAATGAATGGCTCCAGAGTACCTACTATCTTAATCTAGGCCCTACGGACACAGTGGTGTAGAAGAGAGGAGATATTCTTGGTTAAGTTTCTTATTCCCACTGATTCCTAGTTTTATTATCTCTAAAATAAGAGTGGGTATACCACTGAACATTTGTGGAAGGAAAATATTCAAATGTATTCAACAGGTTATGAAATGAGGACATCTGGTAATTGAAGGTAAAATGGTGACACTGGTTATTCTGGGCGAAGCAGGTTTTACAAGCTGAGGACAATGTGATTGGTCCAACATTCTTGTAACTCTTTCGAGCTGGGCATCTGCAGATGTAAGGAAGTCTGTGCACAAACACATATTGATGTCATTTGAGGAATATATTTGAAAGACTGAATAGTAACTTATTTTTTCCTGTGAGCAATATTTTCCAGTGATGAGGGTGTCACATTTACTTAGAACATTGGCTCTATCAGAAGCATATTGTTCCTTACGTAATTTTTTTTTCTTTTTGGAGATGGGTCTTGCTATCTCGCCTAGGTTGGATTGGGTTTCTTAAGAAACTTTTCTATTAATTTTTCTTATACAAAGATTGAGAACACTAGATTGGGAAACTAAAAAACAAATGAGGAGAAGCTAAAGATTTTCCAATCCAACCTCCTAATTTTACAGATTGGAACAGGAGTAGGATTATGTGTCTTATCTGAGGTCATTCTTTAATTCATTCTTCCAACAAATATTTCTCACATGCTTATTTTGTGCTAGTTACTATTTTATAAGTTGGGATTACAGTAATGAGAAAACAGACATGTTCACTCTTTTTATAGATTTATATTCTGGTAGGAAGGGGGAATAGTTAAAAAATTAAATAAATACATAGTAGGTCAAGTAATGATAAAGTGTTAAACAGGGTAAAGGATAAAGGGTGATGAACGGCAGTACTCTTTTGGACATTTGTTCAGTGAAGGTGACATTTGAGCTGAGTCCTGAATAAGGTGAGAGAGTGAACCACAGGGATATCTGGAGAAAGAATATTCTAGGCAAAGAACTGCAGTGTGAAGGTCCTGAGGTAGACTCACCCTTAAAGGGCAAGGTGGCCAGAGCGCATGGAAGGGCGGGCAGCCGGGAATGTGATCTGCAGGAGCCAGGAGACCATCAAGAGGCATCTGGTGGGTGTGGTAAGGGCATTGAGCTTTTAGGCCTAGAGAGTTCTGCGTGGAGGACAGACATAATCTTATTTATGTTTTAAAAGGATGACAAACAGCAAGCTTAGGCTGGATTCCAGGTTCCTTTCAGGTTGAGCCCACAGGTCTTCCCACTGTCTCACAGCAATATCTACTTGTGGCTAACCCTGAAGAACAGAGCTTAGAAAAATTTAGGAAATCTGTATATTTTGAACATTGTCTCTTTTCCCCCCTTATCTCTCTGAAGGAAAAATAACGAGCATCCTGATTAAAAACTCATTTAGGAAAAATAAAACAACGTGCCTTCTGCGGAGGACTCATGCACCCCTTGCATGGGATTTAAATGAATGGAGAAAGAAGCTGATGTCTGAGACCATTTTGTCGGTTCTCAGTCTCTACCCTGTGTTTTCAGCCAGAGGTTATCTATTTATACTCTCCTGTGAGATTTAAAAGAACAGGTGTTTAAGCCATTTTTAAATGTGCAAAATTTAAAAGAATTCTCCACTTGTGAGGAAAGAAGTTTGATATAGTTCCTTAAAGTTGAGATTATTGGGACACCATTACCTAACAAATGCAATCAGTGTGACCTATTTCTTTATACCCTCAATGAATCCCAAACAATAAAAAAAAGAAATTGAGATTATTATTTTCTTCCTTTCATTCCTTGCTTGATTTGGTTAATACAGTATTTTTCATTTAAGAAAGCTCAGCCAACTGTGTTGTGTTCAGAAGTCCATTATTGTACCTGAATGCCTTTCAGACATCTGATGGCACTCACAATAGCTGCTATGGGTTGAAAATCTCTTTTGGGCCAGGCCCCTTGCATACATTACTTCAAATATACATACCTGCAAAGTGCATGTTGTCATTCCCATTTTACAGGAAATTCAGGCTCTGAGAGGCTGTGATTGGTCCAGCTTTCAGTCAGCAAGTAGAATCAGTGCTTGAACACTGTCTAGTTCACAGCTGGCTGGTTTTCCATCCACACCAGGCCAGGGCTGTGATTAATGGAGACTTTCCATTAATTAGGAACGAAGTTAAGATACCAAGTATGCACTCACGTATGTCTACTTTCAAATATTTGTTTTAGAGTAAAGGAATCAGAAACTAGGGTCGGGTCGGGAGAATCTAAGGGTCATTTATTCCTGATTCCCTGTTGATTCCTGCGAAAGCCTTGTCAAGTGTTTTCTTTTTTTTCTCCAGCTATTCTTGTGCGCCTCTGGTGATGTGGAATGCCTAAGGCGAATTTCAATCCATGAGTTGTTTTGAAAAATTACAAGTTCCTCTCTATACTGAGTGAACATCAGTCCACCTTTTACCGTTTGAAGCCACATAGAGCAGAGCTGGCCATGTAATTGAAAGACAGTAATCATGCTCACATTTCAACTTCAGTAATGGAAGCATTCCTTGTTTACTTAATTTTTCTTTCTCCTATGGTATAGTTTGAGGTCAGTTTTCTATTCTGATTAATTCCTTCTGTACACTTGTGAAAGTGTCCCCATCACTTTTAAAAAGACGCTTCTGGGATCTAGACTCTTTTTTTTGGTTGGGGTCAGACCGTGTGTCTGCCACTGTTAGATCATGTTACTGTCGACTCACGGTGAGGTTACCACTGACTCAAGCCCCGCTGTCTGTTTTACCCACATTACTGCTAATAAGACACATCTTCTTCATTCTGTACTCGTTTTTTTAGTCCTATTTGTCAGTATTTATTAATAAAAATAAAGATACTTCAAAAGACTCAGTACATTGCTCAAGATTTTCAAAATATTTTGAATTCTAACTTCAAGGCAAACAAAATCCTACTTACAAATCACTTTGCTTCATGGACAAATACTTATTTATTTATGTATGTATTGATTTATTTATTTATTTTGAGGAAGAGTCTCATTTTGTTGCCCTCGGTAGAGTGCTGTGGTGTCATAGCTTACAGCAACTTCAAGCTCTTGGGCTGAAGCAGTTTTCTTGCCTCATCCTCCCGAGTAGCTGGGACTATAGGCACCCGCCACAATGCCTGGCTATTTTTTAGAGATGAGGTCTCACTCTGGCTCAGGCTGGTCTCAAACCTGTGAGCTCAGACAATCCACCCACCTCGGCCCCACAGAGTGCTAGGATTATAGGCATAAGCCACCGTGCCCAGCTCCAAATTTTTATTTTTTTGCACGATGTCATTTATTTTTATTATTCAAATGATGTTTTGTAACACATATAGAAATTTGTGTATGTGTTATTTTAAACATTGTAGGAAATGTTAGACCACTTTTACAGTGGGTAGACTGCAGGTACATGCCTGTTGACACCTTCTGATTCCTGACGTAAGAGTTTGCAGGAGTTTGTCACCTTGATCTCAGCCTGCTGCAATTTGGGTATGGAGGAACTTGGGATCTTAGAAAAGACCTCAACTTCTTAAAAGCTTGGCCAATATCATCCCACTATGGAATTATTTAATTTTTCAACTATTTAGTATAAGGATGAAAATGGAGCTTTGGACAACATAATTTCTTTTAGTAGCTGAACAGTGACTTAATACCAAGAGAGAAATCCTGAAAAGTACACACTGAGAATAGATGACAAACATTACCTATAACTGAGGTTTATTGATTGACAAATGTAGCAATTATTCAAGCTCTAGTATAGGTCAATGGTAATGATATTAGATGCAGTTGACTTTTCCCAAATTTAGAGTAGACCTTCTTAACTTTATTTCTTATTTTGGAAGGGAATATATCACAAAACAATTCTTGTATGGGGCGATATTTTCTTTTCTATATGCTTTATGATTGTCAGTAATATTTTATATCTACCTGTCTATCGTAAAAGTTTAATGATATTATGTAAGTTTAGCGTTTTATTATCTGGAAATCAGCTCAAATATTGTCTGAAAATACTATAACATTGAAAAAAATTCAGGATTAGGAATAGAAAGGAAATTTGGTGAACGGTGATAGTATTTGAGTTATGCTAAAGAAAGATAAATTCTTTATCTGAAGATTAGAGGAACTAATAACTATGTAGTCAGGAGCTTTGGTATATGAAGTGAAATATTGGCAAAAATCACAAAGCTAAAGCTATTTTCAAGTTTTTCTATTAAATTTGTAATGAGTTTTGACTCTAGAGTCCAAAGTGACTCTCTTGAGAACTACAAAGATAAATGCATTTCTTTTGTTTTATTTCTATACTATTACTACATACTTTATTATTATAGCTTTGTATATTTTAGTGAAATAATATTATATAATAATGCCAGTTCCCTTATTAGTATTTTCTTTTTAAAATCCATAGATTAGGTTAGATTAAAATCTAGTTTTTCTGTTTATTTTCCGATGAAATTTATAATTATTCAGTCAAGTTCCAAAAGAAGACTTTATTAGGAAATTGAGTGGAATTACTATGAAACATTTAAATTTTAATAATTTTGATCTGGAATAATAGACAACTCCACAATGTAATATCTTCCTGTCAAGTACAATTGGCTTTATTATAATTATTTTTAGTTTATTTAATGTTCTTGAGTAAAGTTTCAAACTTTGCTTCAAAAAAATAAACGGTTTTGTTAAGCTAATTGCTAAGTGAGTCAGGTCCCATTTCTATAATGAAAATAATTTTTTTATGCTATAGTTTTAGTGTTTTGTTGGCATAGATAAAAGTACTTTATTTTATAGCATCCATAGTGGGATGATATTGACCAAGCTTTATAAATTTATATTATAATATTCTAGTTGATTCGCTATAGCTTTCCAGTCAGATAATCTATTGGTAATTATAATTTGGTTTCTCTTTTAACCAAAGTCACAGTCTTTTATTTGCAATGTAGTTTGAAAATGCAAAGTTTGTAAGTTTGGCACCAAAGGCTGACTTGAATGGAAATGAGGCTGTTTATAATCCTAACGATTCTACTGGTCTAAATATTCATACATTTTAATGTAGAAATATTGTTGATTTCAGAATGCTACCCCAGTTTCTGTTATCACATGATATGTAGTAAATTAATTTTCTAAAATTGGAAAACTTCTAAATCTGGAATACATTCAACCCCAGAGTCAAATATAGGATGTATATTTTTATATCGCCTTTCCTTTTAATTCTTTTTCAGTTAGCTAGAATTTTTAGAGTTGGATAAGTTATAACTTGCATTATTATCTTTTTTAGACTTTAATGAAAATGCAATAATCTAGTGTCTTAAAATTGAGTATGATATTGACAAAGTTCAAAGTAGACATTCTTTATCATGATTTTAAAAAAGAATGCTTTTATAAAATTAGTTTGCTAGAAGAAATAGGTTTTTAAAAAATATATGTTTCCTATATTTTTTAGTATGATCATATTGTTTTTCTACTTTGGTATTGTGGTAGTTTGCGTCGTTGGCTCCAGTTCTTTACCCCTCTCATATGACTTTGCATTTTCTTCTAATACAAGGGAAGATTATTAATTCTCCATCTCTTGACTTTGGATTCAATCATGTAGCTGTTTTTGGTAGAATGAGTAGAGTGAGATAGAAATAACACTGAAACATTGCCTGAAGAGGTTTGGATGTTTCCATTTGTTCTCCTGAACCCTTTGCAAGCCCCAAATCTAGAACAGATATTCTTCTGGCCCAAAGAAGATGAGACATGTTTGGAGCACAGCTTCCCCCGCCCCCACCCCCAGATGCAGCCAGCCCTGGTCAGTGAACCTCCAGGTGGCCCTCTGACACTTGAACTAATTCATGCTAATTGTTGCATGCTGCTGAGACTCTGTAATTATCTGCCTATATGGCATTATTGTAACAATACTGGACTGATGTAAACATATTAGTGACTGACTACATTGACTGAATTTCTGCTATTAAACTATTTTACATTTCTGAAATAAACTTTAAGTTCCTGAAATAGTGTTTATTATTATTTTAATATAGGACTGGATTCTATCTGCTTAAATGTTCATTTAGAACTTTGGCATTTGCATTCATTGGTCATCTTGGTCTATTTTGTGTTTACCGGATTAGGATATTAGAGTTATGTTATTATGATAAAATGCATTGGGATATTCCCCCATCCCAACCCCAATACACAACGATGTAGCCCAAATATGGATCCATAGAAAAATTCCTATGGATCCCTGGCATAATGAGAAATATAAGGAAAATGTAATGGTTCAACAACCTAATTTGATTTAAAGAATAGTTCTTAATTTTGATGATATATACTTCCCATATTCTCAATGACAGATTGTTATTTTATGATTATGCTGATAAATGATAATTTTTTTTTTTTTTGAGACAGAATCTCACTATGTCACCCTTGGTAGAGTGCAGTGGCGTCACAGCTCACAGCAACCTCAAACTCTTGGGCTTAAGCATTTCTCTTGCTTCAGCCTCCCAAGTAGTGATAAATGGTAATTAAAAAAGACTGTTTCTAATTGAAAAAAATTAAAAGTTGCTGGAATCCCGTGTTTGTTTTGCCAGTTTTTCATCTTAGCTTTTATAGTTTGTAAGAAACAAAAGTTTGGCAACCATTGTTCTCCAACAATTTGTACAGCATGTGATGAACGTAAAGTTGTGTCTTGAGAGTTGGAGTTATTCTGAGGCAGTCTAAAGCAGTGGTTGACAACACAAGCTTCGAGATGTGTAACCTCTTGCACTCACCCATTCCAAAAATCATTTTCCTCACTAGTAGAATAGGACAAACAAGTAGGTACCCTGGAGGTCTGTTGTGAGGTGATATATTCCAAAGTGCTCAGCATAATATTGTGCATGTAGTAAGTGCTCAATAAATATTAGCTATTTACTAGTATTTTGATTTTCTTCTTCATTTAATATATGTTGTTCTCAATTGGTTTTCTATCATTCATTCAATTTTCAAAACTTTTTAATTGAAATATAACAGATTAACTTAAAAGTGCACAAGTCAAAGTATAAAACTTGATAAATAACAGCAAATTGAACACACCCATGTAACCAACCCAGTCAAGACATAGAGTACTACCAGCATTTCAAGAAACTCCTATACAGACACACACATGCACCCTACGAATGAAAAGTAACTGTTCTCTCCAAAGGTAATGGTAACTATTATTCTAATTTCTTTTCTTTTCTTTTCTTTTCTTTTTTTATTAAATCATGGTTGAGTACATAAATGCAATCATGGAGTACAATGCTGGTTTTATATACAGTTTGCAATATTTTCATCAAACTGGTTGACATAGCTTTCATGGCATTTTCTTAGTTATTGTGCACAGACGTTTATATTCTACATTTAGTAAGTTTCACCTGTACCCTTCTGAGAGGCACCATAAGTGTGGACCCACCAATTACTCTTGTACCCTGATTTCTAATACCGTAGATTACTTTGCCTGTTTTTGAAATTTTTATAAATAGAGGTATACAATATGTATTCTTTTTTGGTCTGGAATATTTTGCTTACCATAGTCTGAAGTTCAAACATGTTAGGGCATATAGGTGTAGATTTTTCATATTAATATTTATTAATGTATAGTATTCAATTGTGTGATTAGAACACAATTTATTTTAACGCTGATGGACATTTGGTTTGTTTCCAATTTCATGATGAGTCACCGAAGATATAATTGCATTATTGATCTTTTGAGAACTAACTCTTGGATTTATTAATCCACTGTTTAGTCTATTGCTTTTATGCTAGCTAAGTAAGAACTGCTCTTATCTTTATTAATTTGTTTCTCCTTCTTCCCTGTAATTTCCCCTTTAAACTTAAGCTGAACACTTATTTGCATTTGTGTGGGGAAGGTGTGTTTGCTTGTCCCAGGTGGACTCTTGTTTATGAGATGAAATCTAAATATGTCAGGAGCCATAACTTAGGTATATTTTTCTGAACACGATTAAATTGCTTTTAAATGTTGGTTTATGGTGTGGTGAGTTTTCGTTATTTTCTTTCTTCATGTTCATTTCGGTGGAGTTGTTGGGAGAGGCTCCATAATTGCTATCTGTCAAGTCCTGTATGAAGTTGGAAGTTTGTATTAGTGAAAATCTGCTAGGTGTATCCACCCTCCTGTCCGTCCGTCTATCCATCTCTCCACCCAGAATCAGTCTAGATGAGATACACCATTAGGTGCTAGAAGGATTTAAGTTAAAGTTTTTCTTAAGGACAAGAGATAGCTGCTAAACAAATTAAATGGGCACAGATAGGGGCAATTTGCATTTTAGAGAGGCAATTCTGACTGCAACGTGGAGAATGAGTTGCAGTTAAGGAAATGAGGCTTTAGGAGCAGTTTTCAGAGTTATGGGTGAACTTCAGGTGCTCCCCACTTCTTGGGAGCGGCTAAGGTGTGGCAGTGGTACTCAAGAGGAAACCTTTTTTAGTACATGAAGACTTCACCAAGCACCAGACCTGGATTTTTGGCATAAGAATAAGAAAATATGTCCTTAAAGAAGTTAAGGTCTCCCTCTTATCCTAGCCTCTAATAGAAAATCATTATAAATTAATTTTTTTTTAACTAGAGGCAAGTAATAAAGTCTTGCAATTTCCAGAGTTCCTTTAAACTGAATCTTAGCATTAATCTATTTCTGTTTCTGTGAAATTTTAAATACTAATGTAGAATTCATTGCACTTTTCCAGAATCCAAATTATATTTTTAGGGAACACTTTAGTTTTTGAGCCAGCCAGCTCATCTAAAGTTTTAAGAGTTTCAACTACACAATCTGAGGCCAATTTTTTTTTTAATGTGATTATGAAGTAGCAGAGCCAATTCCAATAAGTCAGCTAGGACGGTTAATCTTATTTATTGAAAGCTATGTCATATAAACTAATCTCTTAAAAAAATTCTTTTGTAAGTGAAGCTACCATACACAAGATGACCAGTCAAAGCTGGAACACTCAGCAGTGATTTCAGAGGGAGCTAGAAAAGCAGGATTTTTGAGTAGATGTCCTACCTGGATATATTGTCTTAAGAAGCAAGAAGGTGTTTAGGTTTCTGAACCTGCACACCCAATGGCCTTGTGTGTATACCTTGACTTGTGAAGCAAAGGAGGCTGACTGCGTCCAACACAAGGTTAAAAGACACCAGAAGGGCCATCAAAGAGGACTTAGCAAGTCAAAAAGCTCTGAGCCTGGTCAACCCAGGGATCTGGTATGGTAATGGCAGGCCATGGACAGCAAGGGGCCTGTTTGAGATGAAATTATAAAAATGGAGGTCTTAGGTTGGGCTATTATTTTTCGTGTATAGCATTTTCATGGAATGAGCAGCAATACTCTAAGAAGGTTACAATTTGCAAATCTAAGCAACCCATTTATGGTTGAGAGTTGAGGCCTTTCAGTATCCATTCCCTAAGGCATTTAGTTGAGACATTGTTCAGTTTCTCTTTCATCTTGCTTTAGATGACCATGGTGGTTGTTGGCTGGAAAGGTGTATGGCTATCTCTCTTGGGTGGTGGGAGGAAAGAAGAGAGGGCATGCCTAGTTCAAGACATCTGAAAAGCTGTTTGAGTTCCTTAGGTAAGTTGGTCAAAGGAAATGAGTCATTAAATGGTATTTAGTTGAGCAACTGTAGTAAATGGAAAAAAGTGATTTATCAGTCTGTACATAATCAGAGTTCTTTTTAAATTCTTTAAGTTTTTCTTCAATATGTAATTCAGAGATGGATGTTTAATGCTTTCCCAGAGACTGTGAAGAAATCATGCAATGAAGGTAACAAATGCTAGCAAGTGACAGTTGGAAACAAAGAGAGAATATTGGAATTCTCACTATTATTTCTGACAGCCTCCCAAGGGATTTTTTTTCATCACTATCTATGAGTACCAATAGCTTCCAGTAGAGGGGGTTAGAGGGGCAATCAATTTGATTATTCAAAATTCCAATTTAAAAATTTAAAGAAATTCTGGTTTGCCAGGGCAGTAATTCAAACAGCCCTCCTTTTTATATTTAATGTACCTAATTCTTGCTCAATTTCATGACTAACTGGTTTTGGTAGATACGTTTATATAATCTGCTGTGATGCCCTAACCTCCTGACACATGTTGTGATCAGCTGATGGTCTAGAACACTACACGTAAGCACAGTGCGTGTAGCTTCACGTGAAAACTGCTCCAATCATTCCTCCAAAACCTTTCTTCCTTTTAACATACGTCCACCCTCACCTAAGTCCCTACGTGCCTGATTCAAAAACCGTATTTAGCTCACAAAGTAAATATCTGTGTCAGTAACAGCAATTTCAAAATCATGTCAGTGCTATTTCATCCATGACAGCTTGCTGACTTAAAATAATGCCTCCAGCAGAAATTAATTCCTTTACCTCAAAAATGTACATTGTCAGAAACTGAGGTGAAAACTGGTATTGTCATAGAATAATCCTTTGATTAGCAGATAAACTCTCCTCTCTATAACACTTCTCTGACATCTGTGACACCTTTGACTTTTATTGAAAAGTCTTTCCAACATAAAATGATGTCTTAGAAGGGTGTTTTTGAAATTGAATAGTTGATGGGCAATGAATTAGTTGAAATAAGCAGTGCACGCTCCTTTTCATGTGCTTGGGATCACAGAGGAGAGGATCAGGATGGCTTTAGTATAAACTATTTGTACTCCTAAAGTCCAGTCACACTTGGGCATGCCTATCGAGTTTCGTGGTGGCTTGTGGAAGCCTGTTTCGGTGGGGCTGAAGAGGATTCTGGGTGAGTGAGGCAAAGACGTCAGATCCAGAAACAGATGACATATTGGTCTGGATAAGGACTGACTGTGTAATTTAAGAAGAGAGCCTAGAAGCAGGTCCAATGAGTGGCCTTTTAAAAAGAGAGCACAGAGCCAGGAGGTATAAGCAAAACCCCAGTATATCAGATGATGTTGCCTGTCTAGAGAGTCAGTAAGAGCAACAATAGCGGCCCAGTCCTGATGCTCCCAGCTACAAGGGAAGGGGCCATTGAGTCCTCCCTGTTCTGGGGCCAGTTTTGACTTAGCTAGAGTAAGACATGATTCTCAGGTTGGGCCACCCTTGCACAAGTAAGCTGCCAGTCTTCGAGATGTACTGAAACAAAAGCTAGTCATTTTTACGCTTCAAACTAAATATCAAAATTGAAATTGTCAGTTTAAAATCAAGTGCCTTGACCAATTGAACATTTCAGGCTGTTGTTACGACTAATTTAGCTAACAGTTTGGTGATATCAAAGAAGAGTTTTGCCACAAAGTTCCAAAGGAGCTTTTGTCCAGGGACTCTATCAAGACCAAAGGGTGAGGTAATTTTCATGATATCCCTGAGTGTACTGTTGGGAATTTGTCTCTAAGCCCAGCCCTCACAGGATAGATGCCTCAGTGCTGCTGTGAGAAGGGAACAGGCTATTTCTCCAAATTCTAAGACATTAGTGTACAGGCAACTTGGCCTGAAAGGTTCTTTAACAGAATATGACCCCAAAGGAAACAAGAAGATGATATGCCTGTGCTCCAAGAGAACATTCTCAAATGCATTCATTTCCTCTCTGGTATAAGAGGAAAGGACTCAATGAGCGTAGTCCTAGCTGGGAGACCCTGCACTAGCGGGAGATAGGTGAGGGCAGATAGCAGTCACCAGAACAGATTTGTCACTAAGCACAGGTGGGCCACCTGCTGGAGGTGTCCAGAAATACTTGCAAGGCGATAGGAATTGTATAGGAAGTTCCACATTAGCAGTCAAAGCCAAAGACTATGAAATATGTAATTTTTTAAAAGATACTGTTGTGGCTATGCCTTGACTCCAGCCGTACGTATAAACTGGGAAGAAAGGTTTCAGCTAGATGTTATAGGAAAGTAATTCTGATTTTTAGGATCAATGAAGACGAATTAAAATTGCGGTTCCTCTTGATGTCTTTGGCAAAAGCTTCTTGGCTCATACTTACTTGAATTTAGAGGTCACAGTGCAGAAGCATTTTTTTCTAGGGGATATTTATTGACTGTCTATTATATTTTTAGCATTTTCTGGGTGCTATGCAAGATGCAAGAGGAATATGACTATCCCTGTCCTTAGAGATTATGGTCGAATGAGGAGATGACACAAGTACACAGACAACTTAGAAACAAGGTTCAACTGGGAGTTAGAAAGATAGAAGTATTTGGTGGAGTCTCATAGCTGGTGCTTGTACTTAGCCCAAATGAGTGGAGATGCGGTGAATAATTCTCCTAGGCTAACTGGAAATGAAAAAACACAGCCGACTTGCAGTTCTCATTCAATCTGCCTTCGAAACCTCTTTTCTCTTTGCTTGGATTTTATGTTGAACCGTCACCCTGCTTGCTTACCATGCACCTGGGTTGACTGCTATCTATGGCCAATTGACTTCACTTCACATTTACATGGCCACTGACTCGCATTTCTTTATGCTTGTACCAAACTCCCTAGTTTTACTGCATTCAAAATCTTTGTCTTGGATAAATTACATTTATAAACTTATGTGCCACCTTATCTAAGAAGCCATTCATTATGAAATGCACCATTATTTTATGGGCCACTGCAGGGAGAAAACCCTTTTAATTGTTATGCTACTATACTTTCTTATCACCTAGACTTTTAATAATGCTTATTAAGGGGTGGCACCTGTGGCTCAGTGAGTAGGGTGCTGGCCCGAAGGTGGTGGGTTCAAACCCCACCCTGGCCAAACTGCAACAACAACAAAAAATAGCCAGGCGTTGTGGCAGGCACCTGCTTCTCGGGAGGCTGAGGCAAGAGAATCACCTAAGCCCAAGAGTTGGAGGTTGCTGTGAGCTGTGATGTCACAGCACTCTACTGAGGGTGACAAAGTGAGACTCTGTCTCTAATAATAATAATAATAATGCTTATTAAAAGAAGTCTTTAAATATTATTCATGTAGAGAATTTTATCATATATCCCCTTTGTGTAGAAAGGAACACATAAGCAAAATAGTTTGCTTAAGACTTACGCACCGTGTGTGCTGGGAAGTTGGGTTGGGGGAGCATCAGAGGACAGCAGGGAACTGGGACAATGGAAACGATGTCTGGAGCTGTCACTCTCTAAGGTGACCCCTCTGCACAATGGAAAGCCATCTGCAGACAGATGCTTTAACAGATGGCAGCAGTGCTTACCACAATGTCTTTACTTGGCACTGAGTAGGTGAATTTGCTTTTGCCAACTGATGAATAGTGGACAATATCTGTTATTTCACACATATTGTATCTGCAGGCACTCTCTGTTCCTCTCTCTCTGTCATAATTTGGAAGTGCTTTTGGTCCCACGGGTGTGGTTGTAAGAAACATTCAGAAGATACCCGGGAATTTGAAGGAGAAATATGGCTGAGCCTAGAGGATGACCCAGTAATAGCTGGAAAAAGAGCCACCATCGAGGACGGCTGTTTGTATTATAGCTGTGGAAAGAAAAGGCATCAGAAATTCTAAGTCCTCAGTGGTTAAAAGTATACTATGTGCTAAAAAAGGAAGCCTAGTGGGTTTGGAAGGATCTTCCCTAACGGGGTGCAATGCTTTTCCTCACAAGTTCGAAATAGAATATAAACAGAATGGGGGAATTTGTGCAAGGCACTCAACAACATGACCTTGCCATTTCTCCCTGTTGTCTTTTCCTGAAGCAATTAAGGTAGAAAGAGAGTGTCTTTAGTGACTCAGGAGAATTTAAGGTGACAGAATGTCACATGAGCTCCTTGAAGTTATGAGCCACATCTAAGGTTTTTTTCTGTGTCTTCCACAAATTCTGGCACATAGAAGGCATTTAGTTAATAAGTTCTGAATATATTGTTTGCAGTTGACATTTATAGGTCAGACAATAGGTACAGTAAAAGCCCTCTTACTTGTAATTATTGATGTAGTTGGTTAGACAACTGAAAATTTTGATTACAGCAGAAAATTGTGACATTTATATACCCTGAATATTTTCTTTTCACTTAAAACATTTTCATGACTGATCTTTCGATGCAGTGCCAGAGCTTTTTCCTAGATAGGGACTAACTGATCTATTTGTTACCCTGTGTTACTGCCAAGCTGTCTTGATTATGAAAGCTTTAAATAAAGTTTAATACCTGCTGTAAAACTTCCCCCTACTTTGGTCTTCAAAACTGTCTTGAAGATTTTTAGTTCTTTGACTTTCCACAAAAATTTTAGAATCAGTTTTTGAAGTCCTTCCCTCCCCACTGTAAGTCTGGGGGTTTGATTAGAATTATGTATTGACTATCATGTTACATTTAAAACCAGCAACATCTTCATGAAACTTTTTTCTCTCCATGTTGCATGTCCTGGTGTTGGCTCTGAGAGGAGGACATGGTCTTAGGCAGTGACAGGCCCTCACCCCATTTTACCTCCTTACCCTGTCTCTCCTAATGAGGCATCATATATCCTTTCACTCTCTGGGACACCAGAGCCACCACCCCGCCCCCTGGATGCCTGGTGTTGCGGGTCTGCTGGTGGGAGACCATGAGGACCCCAGGATGCAGTGTTCCTGGCCCGGAGGGCCCTTGCTGGCTGTTGGGTTTTAGTTTGCAGCCCTGTGTGTTTCCCTCTCTTATGGCTATGTCCCTGGTTGTCAGTAAAATATTTCCTGGCAAAAAAACAAAACAAAACAAAAACAAAAAACATTTATAAGACATTGAAAAATATTTATAATTTTTTCCCAAGTCTTGACATTTTGGAGTCCTAAGTAGCAAGGACTACAGGCAGGCACCACCAAGGCCAGCTAATTTCTTCTGTTTTTAGGAGGGATGAAGGTCTTGTTTTGTTGCCCAGGCTGGTCTCAACCTCCTGGGCTCAGGTGATCCTCCTACTTTGTCCTCCTGAGTCTCTGGAAATACAAGTGTGAGCCACATGCCCAGCTATTTCTTGGAACCTTAAATTTGTAAATGGTATCTTTTAAAAAATTACATTAACTTCTTGTTGCTGGTGTTTCTTAGTACAATTTTCAAGTATATTTTTCACAATTAGTAAATAATAACTGCGTGGACTTTCACAATCTGTTCAACATCCAGGTGAATAATCTGAACATCCTCCCAAACCCCAGACGCTCTTTTGCTTCTTACAGCCTCTACCATCCTCTTCTCCAAAGCATCATGACTTCTAAAAGCATAGATTAATTTTGTCTACTTTTAAACTTTATATAAATGGAATTGTCCCGCAGGTAGCCTTCTGCACCTGTCTCTCTGCACTCAACATAATATTGTGGGATTTATCCACTCTGTTCTAATTACTAGAACTTGGATAGTAATTCACTATGTGAATATACCACAGTTTATTTACACATTCTATTGTTTATGAATTCTTGTTTATTTCCAGTTTGATATGATTATGATGGGTAGTTCTATGAATGGTTTTATGCATATTTTTGGTAACAAATGTACGCATATATGCTGAGTTTATACCTAGAATTTGAATTGCTGGCTCATGGGGCTTGTACACTTTCAGCTGTAGGAGATATTTCCCCAGGGTTTTGCAGAGTGGTTTGGAATTTGGTAATTCTGATTTATACTTCTATCATCAGTGTATGAAAGTTATAAGTAGTTCACGTTTTCACTAATGCTTTATATTCCCTTTAACCTTCCAGTGGTATTATAATGTGCATTTCACTGGAGAATAATAAAGTGTGGCACCTTTTCATAAATTTATTTGCTTTCTGGTCTTCTTTTGTGCATTGTCTGTTTAAGTCATTTCAACCCATTTGTAGCATGATTTTTATTGAGTTGTGGGGATGCTTTACATATTCTAGACACAATTTATTCCTGAATATGACATGGAACTGAGAATAGTTTAATTGTTATTGGCTACCTCTAGTTATTCTTGGTTTTGTCAGCTAGTATTTAGTTGATTTATATACACAAATTATCCATCATCATATTTCAACCATATTTTATATGGCCAGGGTTTTAATTTTCCTACATAGTTACCAGTTTCTTTGTTCATCCTTCTTTCTTGTATTTCATTCCTACTTTCTGGGTTCACTTTCACTCTGAAGTACCTCACTTAGAAGTAAGGATCTGTTGGTGTCAAGCTCAGTGATATTTGTTCAACTTGTATTCTTGGGGCTTGTTCTTCGTGAATAATCTACTGGGGTATAAACATCTAAGCTGACCATTTCAGTGTTTGAATAAAATTAGTTGACTGTCTTCTAGTTCTTATTTTTGCTTTGAGAAGACTATTGTATGTCCATATCTACTTTTTTCTTTAGTAGTCTTTATGACCCTTTGGCTTTGAATTTTATGCAATTGCCTCGGGTTTGGATTTATTTCATTATAATTTTTGAACCTGAGAATTTTGGTCTTTTCAATTCTGAAAACATTTTGCAATATTTCCTCTTTTCTTATCTCTCTACTTTCTCTTTCTAGAACTTTTCTTGGATTTACCTTGTATTTTTCTCATTCTGACTTTCATATCTCTTAAGTTTTATCTTATATTTTCCACCTTTTTATACCTCTCTGGGGATTTTAGTTTAATGTCTTCAGATTTATATTTTAGTTTATGAATCATCTCTTCAGCTGTATCTATTATTTAACCAAATCCTCTGAATATTTTATCTCTTACTACACTTTTTATTTCCACAAGTTATATTTTAATTGGCTAACATTGTTAGGATATCTTATACTATGCTTTGATTTTGATTCATCTTTTATGTATTTAATCACTTAAACATACATATTTTATACTCTGTATCTAATAATTATCTTATCTGAACTTTCTTGGGGTCTGCTTCTTCTCTCATGATAGCTTTTTATCTTTATGCTTCTTAAGTATTAGCTTCCGAGCTCATTTTTGACAAAACTTTCTGTGTGGTATTCATAATATTGGTTGGAATGTTCAGAAAATCATGGAGTAGAATTATGCACAAATGATTCAAATACCCCAATCATTGCACTGGTGAAACTTTCCCCAGAACTAACAAATAGTAAAACTTTTTTATTAATTTTTTTTTTTTTTTTTTTGGTAGAGACAGAGTCTTACTTTATCGCCCTCAGTAGAGTGCTGTGGCATCACACAGCTCACAGTAACCTCCAACTCCTGGGCTTAGGTGATTCTCTTGCCTCAGCCTCCCAGTAGCTGGGACTACAGGCGTCTGCCACAACGCCTGGCTATGTTTCTGTTTTGCAGTTGGGCCGAGGCTGAGTTTGAACCCAAACCTTTGGTATATGGGACTGGTGCCCTACTCGATGAGCCATTTTTAACAACAACATGAGCCATCATCTTGTGCCAGGGAATAAATATTTGAGCTTCACATACAGCAAGATGGCATTTTCTTATTCTTCTTAGTTCTCTGAATTTTCTTTCCAATCAGTATCTAGTAGCAAATGATCTTGAAATCTGAATACTTTAAATGTAAGTAATATTTTTATTCCCCCTCAGTTTCATCCGCCTTCTGTATTACTTATAAAACAACAAAAACTAGATCAGTCAATTCAATCTGCAGGCAACATGGAAAACAATAATCAATTTAGCTTGAGGCAGACCCTTTTGTAAACCTGATTCTTTAAAATCTCTGGTCTTAAAAAAAATTGATATATGTAGCCAGTTTTTAAATATTTGTTTTGCTTGATATTGTTTTTTACTGTAGATATGTGAGCTTAGGAACATAAAGCACTAAGTAGCTAAGTTAAATCCATCAATGTTTAAAATTCATTAAGTGTAACTACTCATTTTCATTTTCCTTGTTTATTCAAAAAAGAGACTAAAACTGTGAATGTTATGAAAGACAAAGAATGTCTGAGAATCCATCCCAGTTTAAAAGCGGCTAAGGAGATCTGAAAACTAAATGCAGAGAAGATCTTGGAGTAGATCTTGAACCAGGAAAAAAAAAGCTATAAAGCGGTGTCCCAAAACTTTTTGGTATCAGGAACTGGCTTCATGAAAGACCATTTTTTTTGATGCTCCAGGGGTGGAAGGACATTAGATTCTCATAAGGACCCTGCAGCCCAGATCCCTTGCACGCACAGTATACACGAGGCTTCGCACTCCTATGAGAACCTAATGCCACTGCTGATGTGATAGCAGCCAAAGCTCAGGCAGTGAGGTGAGCAATGGGGAGCAGCTGTAAACACAGACGAAGCTTCACTCCTGCTGTGTGACCTTGTTCCTAACAGGTCATGAGCCTGTACCTGTCCATAGCCCAGGGTTTGGGTACAGAAGTCTGTGAAGGACTTCAGTGAGAAAATAGGAGAAATTTGAGTAAGGTTAAAGTTTAGAAAATAATATTATATAATGTGAAACTTCCTGATGTTCTTAGGCTATAAACCCATAAGTATCTAGGGGCAAAGAGAGAGAGAGAAAGAAAATAATAAATGTGACAAATGAGAAAATTTGAGTGATGGCTATCAAAGAGTTTTTTGTAGTAGTCCTGTGAATTGTTTTGAAACTTGAAAATTATTCCAAACTAAAAATATAATAAAAACATAATAAAAGTATGAAGGCAGCCCCAGAGAGAAGTCCCTTGATGGTGTTCAGAACCCACCTGCTGAGTGAAACTTGCATTTCTTTGATGTTTCTTTTTTTTTCTTTTTGAGACAGTCTCAGTATGTCACCCTGGGTATGGCATCACAGCTCACAGCACCCTCAAAATCTTGGGCTTAAGAAATTCTCTTGCCTCAGTCTTCCAAGTAGCTGGGACAGCAGGCACCCTCCACAACACCTTGCTACTTTTATGTCGCAGTTGTTTAGCAGGCCCAGTCATTGTTGTTTAGCAGGCCCGGGCTGGGTTTGAACCCACCAACCTCAGTGCATGTGGCTGGTGCCAGAACCACTGTGCTACAGGTGCTGAGCCTTCACTGATGTTTCTTATTGTGGATAACTATGTTACTTTATCTGAGACTCTGCGTGGAATAAGATATTTAGCACTTTTATGCTTAATGGGGATTGTATGTTACAGAAATTTGAATCTAATTTGGGGAACTTGTGAAGAATCTGACACATAAAAGGATTGTAGTAAAGCCCAATGCCCTTTCCCTCCTTCCTTTTGCAGCCATTCTCAACTGGATATTGAAGAAAAAATATTTGATAGTATTGGTTGCAATGTCCAGCAAGTGAGGGGAAGAATTGTGTGTAATTCTCAGACCCAACCAAGAAGAGTTCACATCAGCGTCTATGCTCATGCAAATGCCTCATATATGAATCTGGACTGAGGTTACAAAAAGCTTGAGAGCAGTTTCCTCACATATTGATAAACTCTCAGTCATATTTATTTTTCTGAAATTATTGCTTATAAATTCCTTATGTTAGACTCAGATGTGAAGGAAATGAAATTGTATCTTTATTCTAGATGGTTTTCTTTTATGTTCTGTCATGCTGTCTTTTGTTTTAGTGATTTACTTTATTTTATTTTATTTTATTTTTTGAGAAAGAGTCTCAAGCTGTTGCCCTGGGTAGAGTGCTGTGGAGTCACAGCTCACAGCAACCTCCAATTCTTGAGCTCAAGCGATTCTCTTGCCTCAGCCTCCAGAGTATAGGGGACTACAGGCGCCCACCACAACGCCCAGCTCTTTTGTTGTTGCAGTTGTCGTTGTTTAGCTGGCCAGCCACATACACCGAGGTAATTCAAACCCGCCAACCTCCGTGTATGTGGCTGGCGCCCTACCCACTGAGCTTTAGGTGCTGCCTAGTGATGTATTTTAAAGCCTTTTCTGGAATACCAGTTAAAACATGCATAAAAGGAGAATCACTTTTCTCTCTCGAGGTGGAAAATATGTTACTTGAATAGAGAGGTGACTGTGTTTCTAAATAGGGGAGCAGGAGATATGATCTGACCATATATTATTTAAGACACAGTCTAGGAAATATAGTTGAACCTGAAAATTATGTTGGGAACTTCAGGTCATTTCAAAGGCCAAAAAAACAATGGGAAGAGTATTTGAAATTAGGATTTGCCTAGAGAATTGAAGCTGTATTTAATTTCATTCAATAAATATGTCCCCAAATGGAATTCAATTTCATTCAGTGTGTTCCCATCATTGTTTTTCTATTTGCCAATATTGTAAAGGCATTGGTGACACATTCATTTACTTGTCAGCGGTGAAGAAACAATTTTATGTACTTGCTTAGAACTTTAAGATCAAATAACTATTTATTAAAATGTTACAATGTTATGTTTTAGTCCCAAATGTTGTACCTCCAAAGTGTGTTAATGAGTCACATTCTATGGGTTTTATGCATTTAAAAAGTGGTTTGGGGCATCAAAAAGGGAGGGGCGCAGAACCTGCGGGGGGCGCTGAGCCACTGCCAGCCCCGCCCCCCATCCCCCCAAACCCCGCACGGCTGGAGGCGCGCGCCTGCCTGGTGACGGTTGACCAACGGCCCAGCTGATCTCCAAGAGCTCCATCCAGGCAAAACGGAGAAAGTCATCAGAATGAAGACAGAACTCTGCCTGCTTTGCCCCCTGTGTACCTCGGTGTCTGGACAGGCCCAACGTCTAGCAGTGCTTCAGTGAAGGTGGTAGAGAGAGGGCGCTTGCCCACGGTTACCTGCGTTTCCTCTGCCTCGCCGGGGCTTGCCCTGTGGCCTTGTGGGGGTGCTGCGCCCTCTTCCAGGGAGCCCAGATGGGAACTGCCGCGCTGCTGGTGGTATCTGCTGAAGGCAGGGACTTCACTGTGATGATGGAGCCCCCACTTCCGGTTCCCTGCAGCCGCCATCCAGGAAGAGGCCGTGGTGTGGTCCTATTTTTGTCCCGAAAAGGATTCCTGGATGCAGCCTGCCTTGAATCCCGCACACAGCACGAACTCTGACCTTCTGGGGGTCGTGACGATGGCCGAGCACAGCTATTCGTATGGCCTCAGCGTCTCCTGCCTCGGGGGTTGATCCCTGGATACCCTGTGATGTGGTCCAGTGGTTGAAGGTAGAGCTGTGTCTGTGAGGCCTTCTAGTTCTACAGAAATGCAGAAAGGGATCTTGTTATCAACTGAACAGTTCCACAAAGGTCTGTGTGACAAATGGCAAGACTCTGGCCACCGTGGTGTGTAGAATTATGCCCAAGCTCCACATGTCCACTGCAAAGCCATCATAATTTTGACCCCAAAAGCATTTCAGGTCAACATGAGGGGCCCATCTTCTGGTGTACTGTAAATCGTATGTCAAAACCAAATTCAGCATTTTGAGGCTGTGATAGGCATCTAGAAGGAAGTTTGAGGGTCCAGGCCCTGGTGGGCAATTTTTTTTAATGGCAGTATTGTATTGCAGATGCAGTTTTCTGGAACTTGCCTCTGGCCTCTTCTTCTTTCTTGCAGCCATGCTCTAGGATGTAGTCAAAGAGCTCTCTGCCACTGGTGTACTCTGGGACTAAATATAGGGTGTCTCCAGTGTCAATCACTTGAAAGAGCTTGATGACTTTGGGGTGATTCAGGGCCTTCATTATATCGACCTCTCAGTATAGACTTTGGAGGCTGGGGGAACTCTGCTGACCTTTCGGGATGACCTTCATGGCTACCTGGGCCCCAGTAAGAATGCGCCAGGTCAGCTTCATTTTTTGAAGCTTCCTTGGCCAATTACCTCGAGAAAACCATAATTCTTAATAAAGGTCTCCTTATCTGCAGAGTCAGAGGCCACGCTGTGCTACAGAGTGACCTCTTTGCTTCACTAACTACACATCCTAACTAGGAATGCTGACTAAACCACTAACTATACAAACTATGCTAACTAGAAATACTAATGAATATGATTGAAGTTGCTCTGCTGACATTTGTGGATGACTTTCACAGCCACTTCAATGCCAGTGACAATGTATGGCCAGCTGCACCTTGACTATAGCTGGGCACTGGATGGTGTCACCAGGATTCACCTCTCCCAACCTGTGACTCTGCTTATGTCCCTCTGTATTGGAGAGGTTCGCAGGTCCTCAGACTTGAGATGCTGATCAGTAGGACTGTTGATGTTTCTGTCCTAAAGGACCTGCCACTCTAGCGGGAGTGGACAGATATACTGGGAAGACAGTGGCTCCCACAGAGAATGGACTCCTGATGTAAGGAAGATTTGTCAGGAGAAAATAGATAACCCAAGAGCAAGCAGAGAAGGGAATAGTCCTGAACGTGCCACAATACTGGAGGCAGCACTTGGCTAGCCACCAGGACCAAAGTCTGTTACATTTCTTTCACCATCCTGGGGCTGTACCATCTTCCACCTGCTGCTGTTTGTGCACCGCTGCCTCCTCTTATCTTTAAACCCAGGGGCTCTTCTTTATTTACATCACCCTGACTTTGAAGTATTGTCTTCTTCTTCTTCTTCTTTTTTTTTTTTGGCCTGGATAACTGAAATGACTTTCTAATTTTTTTCCCCCAAAATTCACATACTCTTGCCCATTTGTAATCTGCCATTTCTCACTTGAACACAGGGATTTGTGAAAAGTGGAAAGTATATTCAAGGGTTTCGTAGTGTTCCTACAGATAGATATCAAAACGTTGGCCATGGTGTGGAGCCGTGTCCCCTCAAGTGCCCTGGGTCAAGGTACCCTCCCTGATGGTCAAGGTACCCTCCCTGCCATTCTCAGGAATGGCAAAAGGTTGGCTGATGACAGATGAGAGAAAAGTGGGCCCCTGCTGTGAGTGTTAGAGGATGCCCTTTTCTTATACTGCTGCTATGGCAATGATCTGAGTAGAGACTGTTCAGTCAGCCTAAGCCCAGAGAAGAAAGAAAATGGAGCAGAGCCGTGGTGGGAGATGAATACTCCTGACTACTAGGGCCCTGTGATGTGGGGGTTGTCTGTTACTCAGCATCACCTCGCCTTCCCTGACTGATACAGAGGGTCCATCAGCTCTCATTTATTGTCCTGTATCTTCTTGGGGACTCACTCTCTGGCCTTTCCGTAGTTGCACATGTTGCTCCCTCTCACCTTAGACATTTATTTATGTTATTCTCTCTCCTTAGAAGGTTCTTTACACCTTTCTTTTTTTTGCCCAGTTCACATTTCCTCACTAGTGAGATCAATTTCAGCTTAGGTGTGAAGTTCTCTGGAAAGGATTGCCTGGGCCTGTGAAAAAGGTACCAAAAATTCATTTTCTTTGTCATTATGCATCTTTCACTAAACTATAATTTCCTTGAAGAGAGAGAGGAGTATTAGCTCAGGTTTTTTGAGTCCCCACTCTGTTTCTTCCATGTTTGAGACTCCTGCTGGGGGATGGAGGTAACAGGTGAGTCAGCCATGAGCCCTGCTCTCTCACAGCCACCCTGTAGTGGGGGAGACAGACATGTAAGCAGCAGGATTGGAACCTGCTGTGCGTTTGGGAAGGTAATGAGGATAAAGCAATGGCAGGCAGAGGGAAGGCAAGAGAGACTGTCTGGAGGAAGGGGTCTCAGTGGCTTTAGAGGAGGAGTCAGAGTCTTCCAGGTGGAGAGCTTGCTGGGGTGGGTTGGGGGGGTGGCTGTAGGGCAAGGAGACAGGGTGCACGAAATTTCCAAGGTTTGAAACGGGAAGAGCCTTGACCAGATGCTTGCCTGCCACCTTTATTCCTGAGAATTATAGCCTTTTTCCTTCAACACTTTTGCAAGTAACAAATGCACATGTGGTGAGAACCAGAACTCTGTGTTGTGGACATTAACAGGAGGGATAGTTACTTCTCAGTGGGGAGGGAGAAAGCCAGGGCAGGTGCAACAAGGTTCTTTTCAGTTGGGGTCATGAAGGGAAGGAAGGTGGGCTCACCAAACAGAAGGGCACAGAGGAAAAGGCGTACGGCCTGACTCTGTGAAGGCAGTGGGAGGAACATGATCTCTTTGGCCTCTCAGAAGGAGGGGAGGCTTCCTGGGGGCCAGCTGGCTGCATGAGGTCATGTTGGCATGGCACGGTAGGGCCATTTTCTGTGGTTACCTTGGCCTAAAGGGTGACAATGAGCCTTTGCCTTTTCTCTGCTAGTTGAGCTGTTTTACCAGTATAGGACTTCTGGGAGTCTACCTACCTGAATGGTGGGCATAAGGCAGCCCAAATGGATGGAGGGGAGGGAGTGAGGGTGCAGGCCAGCTGAAGGAGATTTCAGGTTGTAGGGGTGATAACTGGAGAAGGTGAACCTGCCAAGTATCAGGGTCTCAACCCAGGCCAACTCCAAAGCCATTGGACTCTTCCTGGGTTGGAGTACCTGGAGTGGGATGCCTAGTACCTGCGGTCTTGGCTTCAGAATCCCTGGATCAAACTGGATAGGATTTCTGGGTCAGCAAGTAGGTGTCATTTAGTGTGCCATGTCTGACTGACCAACCCTGGCAGCCTGCAGTGCCAAGCTGAGGCGTCAAAGCTGCCTTCGTGCTCCATGAGAAAGAGTGCTGTGATCTATTAGCCATGTCTCTAGTGGGTATGGAAGGGGAGACGTCTGATATGTTTGCCAGCTGTTTCTCATTCCTGGCACACTTCACCCTCATTCATGCATGGAGAAACTGAGGCCCAGAGGGAAGGATCTCATCCAGTTTCAGGTCCTTCTGCCTCCTGTTCTAGCCGTCCAGTAGCCCACTGGATTCCTGTTATGGATGTAATAAAAACTGCTGCATGTGACAGGGAAACACATACTGGATCTGTCTGGACCTACATTGTGTTCCTACTCTTTTTTCTTTTGCCTATATCTCCAAAGATTTAATGGTTGCTATACATTATATTTGTGTATTTTATTGGATAATAAAATAATGATCGCCTGTAAATGTACCATTTAGTTGCAGAAGGAGAACATTCCCAAGAGCTTGCATCCATGCATTTGTAACTTGCCCAACCCCAGAGGTCACCACTATCCAGAATTTAATATTTGTTATTCTCTTGCTCAGAAGGTTACTCTACATGTCTGAGTAGTATATTGGCATTTGTCCAGCTTTATGAAAATGATATATCATATGTAAAATTCCGGGATTTGCATATTTTTATCTACATTTACTGTTTCTAAGCTTTATCCGTGCTGATGTGTGTAGCTGTAGTTTATTTTTACAGGTGTGAAATGCATAGATATTCCAGTTTATTTTTGCATTCTGTCAATGGCTATTTGGGTCATATCTGTTTTCTTCTGTTATTAACAATGCTGCTATGAGAAAAATATCATTTAATGCAAATTAAAAATGGCGCAAGCCCTGTTAGAGACAACACATATTTATATAAGAGAAGGAAAAGGTGGTGCTCTTGGAAAGGCAGTTGAAGAGCTTGTTCATGGTGTTGTGGGACTGAGGAGGCTGTCCACCTGTCACTCAAGCCAATCAATGGAAGAGAAATGAGAAAGCAACAGTTTCAATTTTTTTATAGCTTTAAAATCTTTATTTTATTAAGTCAAATACACATAGATCACGAATATATTCATGCATAATACATTCAGGTACAATATGCTGATTTTTTTTAATACATTCTGATGTAGTTTTCCCAAAACTACAGATGTTGGGGTGGATGTGCAGAAAAGGGAACACTTCTGCACTGCTGGTGGGAATGCAAGCTAATATGTTCCTTTTGGAAAGAAGTTTGAAGAACACTCAGGGATCTAAAAATTGACCTGCCGTTGGATCCTGCAATTCCTCTACTAGGAGTATATCCAAAAGACCAAAAATTACTTTGCAAAAGTATTTGCGCCAGATTATTCATTGCAGCTTAGTTTGTTTTAGTTTCATTTTTATTTATGGAAAAGTCAACAATTTTGGAGAACAGTGAGGATATCTCCTCACAGAGCTGTTCTGCTCTGTTTTTCTTTGTTGTATTTATACTTTCACAGTCAAAGTATCGGGAATGTAATTATTCATCATAGTATATGTTAAACAAATTTTTTCATAGGTTACAAGATTATACAATATCTCCCTATCTTAAAATGGTTATATTTTAAAAGCATTTTTACTTTAGATTAAATTTATACTTAGTCACTACTTTTCTAAGTGTATTATTAATTGTACTTTGTACACTGGCTCCTTGACTGGCACCATGGTCCTTGGAGCATTCAATTTCTTAACTCTTATCTACAACAGAAGGTCTTGTACATGAGTAAACAACTCCCGATGGCATCACACAGGCTCATCCGGCCCCGTCAAGGCCTGTCCAGTAGCATACTATATGTAATGGTGATTTAGGATAACAGTGGCTGCTATCAAGGGCATGGTTAGAGGGGGCTGCTTTTCAGCTTGTCTGGGGTGGTCTACATAGAGCAAACCCCATGAGGGTTGTCTCATCACAGCATGGTCACCAGAATCACCCTGGATGATTGTGATTATTAGTAAAGTTAGGGTAACATGGGTATGCGGTATAGACTTGCATGTCTTTCAAAATAGTTTTTGGTTGCCATATAAATATAAGACACAATGTGAAGCCTGAGATCTGAGGACAGTTTTACTATTTTAAATCAAACATTCATTAAATATCCAGTCTGCCAAGGAGTTTAAGAAGAAACGAGCTAGAGGATTTTGTTTCTTAAAACGTGATCCATGCACCACCGAATCATCATTGCCCTGTTTTTGTTTTAATGCAGATTCATGAATTTGACCCCAGACTCTCTGAATTCAGTATTTCTGTGGACGGGGCCTGGGAGTCTGCACATTCAATGAGCATCCTGGGAGACTCTTGTATATTAAAGATTGAGAAACATTGCTTCAGGACATTTTAGTTAAATGAGGCTTTAAAAACTTCTATGGGAAAAAAAAGGAAGGGATGACTTCTTTCACATAGGGAAGATGAGGAAGGATTCCCAGCAGAGGAGAGACACTTATGTGAGATCTTAAACAATGAACGGATTTTACTAGGGAGGAGGGTGAAGGAAATCCCAGGAAGAGGGTCAACAGGCAAGCAAACATAGTTCAAGAGGAGAGAATGGCTTCCTATGGGTAGGGTTAGGGAACAAGTGATGGAGAGGAGAGAGTGTGAGGAAAATACAAGAATGGAAAAAAAAAAAAGGGCAGAGTAAGGGTCATAAGTGCTCACTGAAGGGACAAGGACTGGTTTCGAGTCCTCTTCTCTACCTCCTTCAAGTTCCCAGCAGATCCATACTGTTCTCTCCTTGCCCCAAACTTTACTTGCAATTGCAACTCTAATTATAACCTCAAGAGAATTGAAAATGTATGTTCACACAAATATTATTGATAATAGCCAAAAAATGAAGACAACACAAACATCTGTTAACTGATGGGCAGATGAGTAAAATGTGGTATGTCCGTATGATTGAATATTTAGCCCTGCACGGAATGAAGTATTGATGGATGATACAACACGGATGAACCTTGAACACATTATGCAAAGTGAGTAAGCCAGGCATAAAAGACCATGTATTGTTATGGTTCCATTTATATGGAATGTCCAGAATAGGTGACATCGTAGAATAGAAAGTGGCTGCCAGGGATTGGGGAGCAAGAGAATGGAGAGTAACTGCTCATGAGTATGAGGTTTCTTGTAGGGGTGATGAAAATGTTCTGGAATTAGTGATGGTTGTACAACTTTGTGAATATACTAGAAACCACTGAATTATACATTTTAAATGGGTGATTTAAATTTCAATTTTTTAAAATGGATCTAGATTTTGTTTTAGTTCCTAAGAGCTTCCCCCATTGAATACCCTCTGGGAAAATCATTTAACTTCTTCCCAGAGAACAGAGAGAGACAAGCATTATAAGAAGGAAGACTTTATGTCAGTGTCATTCAATCATTCAAAAAAAATACTTAGTGATTCTCTCTTGCTAGACAAGAGGGATGTAGTTTCAACACGACAGAAATGGACTCTGCTTTTAAGTGGTATCCAATCTAGTCAGAGAACTTCCTACATTTAGAATTGTCCAATAGTAAAACGATCTCCCTCCAAAGGTGTTAAGACTCAGGTGGCCAAGCAAAGGCTGGATAATCACCTGTTGGCATTTTATAGATGGAATTCCAATCCTGGTAAGAGCCAAGTCTTACCCAGCTTCATTAAGACCTGAAATTCTGATTCTCTGGCAAGCCTCAACAGTGTGCCAATGGTTGCTACTTTGTCTATAGTATTAAAGAACGTTAAAGAGTGCTTCTGGATTTTGGTCCTGTTTTTAGAAATACTTATTACAGAATTGAAGGCATTAATAAGAGAATGTGTATGGTCTCTACTGAAATTATAACTCCCTTTATTTTACTTTCTCACATCCTCTTTGTTTGGACCCACCTCTGCTAGACCCATGCCTGGGTTTTCTTGCTTTGCTTCTGCCTGTGTGACTTGCCTCACTTTATAATTCATTGCCATAGTAATGATACAAGAGGAAGAATGATAAGGGTTCAGGATCTCTTCCCAAAGAAATGGGGCTCTCAGGATGCTTTTTCAACAGGTGTAGAGTCAGAGAGACTCACCTTTCAATCATGGTTTCTCTTCTTAATATTAATAAACATGTGATCTTCCTCAAATTATTATTCTGAGCCTTAGTGTTGTCGTTTGTAACGGCATTTAACTTGCTAGTTTGTTGAAACTTTACAAATTATTTAGCATCTCGGCACACAAGATGGTTTCTGTAGCACCAAGGAAAAGTAAGAACTAAGCGGAGGCTTTTTTCTTTTCCATAAGATTTTTATTCAGATTGTGCATTTGTTTTTGAATATGAAGATTAGCTAAATTATCTTAACCTCGAATAGGTAAGCATTTAAGATAAACATGTGGGGCATTAGAGAGAACGTTGCATTGGGATTTGAAGATTCCAGTTCCATTTGTGATTCTGAGGTTTGTAATCACGTGATCATAAATTGAAGTACTTGAAATTCATCATTTCTTTCATCTACCAAATATGGGGGCTACCCTAATCAGAATTTTCTAAAAGGGTTCCTTGATTAACAATATGCAGTGTTTCTTAAATTCACTTGAGAACCGAACAGTTTTCACAGAGCATCTTATAACACAGTGTGGCACAGAACATATGCTGAGAAATGCTACCTTACACAATATTTGGGGAAGGCCTTTCAAGCTCCATGTACAGAGGTGAGCTCACTTCTGCACCTAAGAGTTGTCTGAGTATCTCTTAACCCAGTGGTTCTCAACCTTCCTAATGCCTCCTAAAGCTACAACCCTTTAATACAGTTCCTCAGGTTGTGGTAAACCCCAACCCTAAAATTATTTTCTTTGCTACTCCATTTCTGTAATTTTGCTACTATTATGAATTGTAAGGTCAATATCTGATATCCAGGATGTATTTTCATTGTTACAAAGGGGTCACAAGCCACAGGTTGAGAACCACTGTCTTAACCTCTCTGAGGTCTAGTTTTATTTCTATAAAATGGGGATAATAGTGATCCTACTTACCTCAGAACTCTACTGAGAGAGTCAAGTAAATAAACTTTATAAACTGCGAAATCTACACAGGTATGAATTCTTATCATTATACACGTTTAAGAACATGATGGTTTGTTAAGAATATTCAAGAAAATATAAACAACACGTGTGTGTGCATGTTTATTCTGACAAGAGTAATATGCAAAATTTCTTTCTTCTGTAGCAAAGGAATTTCTTGATTTTCCTTTGGGCTTAGGCTTAATTAGTACGCTGCATTTTGTAAGTATTTGTGATGATCCATACCCTCAAAATGGTCACTGACATAGTTAATTAAGAAATGAAGTGAAACCATGAAGGCCCACTGTGCTCTTCAATTGCTGGGGTGGGGTGGGGGTGGTGAGAGCACTCATAGGTGTTGTGTTTCGTGCACTGCTTTCATAGAACAAATTCAGTGTCTTTGTACATGGGAAATAGAGTGGTTATGGGAGGTTGGGGGTAAAGATATTAAAGAGATACGTGGTCAAATGGAAAGAATTTGATTGAGTCAGAAGACCTAAGTGTGGTTCTGATTATGCTAGTTACTGGCAGAGTTATCCTGGGCAAGCCATATAACCCTGTAAGAATCAGATTTCTCCTCTCTAAAGTGGGGGTTTTGATAAGGCATCATATGGCTATTATTAAAAAAATGGAAAATCCTTTGTAACTCTAATTTTCTGTAGAAATACTAACCATATGGTTTTAATAAGGTATTTGAAGCATATGCTGAATTGATGAACAAGAAACCACCAGAAAATTCTGATCATATAGGCTTGTACCAGCTTCTTGGCCCTCATTTTTAGCATTAAAAAGCACATGAAAATATAATACAGATTGTATTACTTTGCAATACCACCAGCAGTGTAAAAGAGTTTCCTTCTCTCCATATCCACACCAGCATCTGCTGCTTTGAGACTTTGCAATGTGGGCTATTTTCACATCTCAGAGTGGTTTTGATTTTCGTTGATCCGATGATTAGGGACAATGAGTATTTTTTTAAATGTGTTTGTTGACCATTCGTCTGTCTTCTTCTGAAAAGTTTTTGTTCTCTTGCCCACATAATGGGATTGCTTTTTTCTTGTTGATTACTTTGAGTTCTCTTTAGATTCTAGTTATCAACCCTTTGTCAGATTCATAGCATGCAAATATCTTCTCTCATTTGAAGGCTGTCTGTTTGATTTAGTTGTTGTACCCTTAGTTGTTCAGAAGTTTTTTAGCTTGATCATGTCCCATTTATTTATTTTTGGTGTTGCTGCAATTGCCAAGGAGTCTTAAAATCTTTTCCCAGGCCAAATTTTTTTTTTTGCAGTTTTTGGCCAGGGCCAGGTTTGAACCCACCACCTCTGGTATATGCGGCCGGTGCGCCCAGGCCAATTTTGTCGAGAGTTTTCCCCACACTGTCTTCTAGAATTTTTCTTGTTTTGTGTCTTAAATTTAAGTATTTTATCTAGCAGGAGTCAATTTTTGTTAAGTAGTGAGAAGTGCGTGTCCAGTTTCAGTCTTCTCATGTGGCTAACCAGTTCTTCCAGGACTGTTTATTAAATAAAGATTCCTTTCCCCAGTGTATGCTTTTGGTTTTTATCAAATATTTTATATTTTATCAAAGATCAAATGGTGATAAATGGCTGGGCTCATTTCTAGATTCTCTATTCTATTCTGTAGATCTATATCTCTATGGAAAGAAGTATGGAGAATCTTCAAAGAGCTAAAAGTAGATCTTCCATTTGATCCTGCAATCACATTAGTAGGCATCTATCTAGAAGAAAAAAAATAATTTTACCATAAGGATATTTGCACTAGAATGTTTATTTCAGCTGATCTCACAATTGCCAAGACATGGAATCAACCCAAGTGCCCATCAACCCATGAGTGGATTAATAAACTGTGGTATATGCATACTATGGAATACTATTCAGCCACAAAAAAGATGGAGACGTTACCTCTTTTGCATTTACCTGGATGGAGTTAAAGCACATTCTTTTTAGTAATGTATCACAAAAAAGGAAAAGCAAGTATTCAGTGTACTCAATACTATTATGAAACCGAGAGATAAGCAACTACATGCCCATATGGGAGAAAACCATAATCATATCCAAATAGGGGAGATTAATGAGGGGGGAAAGGGAAAGGGGGAGAAAGTGGGGAATTGGTAATCTCTCACCTAATGTACACAATTTAAGGGTATATAGCATATCCCCTAGGTGAGGGGCTCAACTATACCTTGAACTTTACCTTTGAAACTCAAACAATGTACCCTAATCATTTGTACCTTCATATTAATCTGAAATAAAAAAGACATTATAATACAGTATAAACACATAAAATATATAACATGTACAAAAATAACTGTTATAGCATGGAATTCAATATCATTTAGTTTATGGTAGACTTTAAATCTATGTTTTTGTACTCTTTATTAACATGGGCAACATGGGAATCCTTTAAGAATAATTTCACTAAAATACAGATATAAAAGGAGCATTTTCAAAAGCCTAAAATTTCTAAGTAAAAGTCAATGCACCTTTTCCCTCTCTGCCTTTAAGACTCCATTCCCATAGTCAAAACAAATACTAACTGACAAGGTATAAAGTACCCTCATTCACACTTACACTATGCTATCTTTCTGGAAAATCTATTTTCAGAAGCAGTTTAATCTGACATCTCCATATAAATAGAATTGAACTCAGTTTATACTTCTGGAAAGGAACTGGTTGTCCAGCTTTTTATAGAATAAATAAAACCCCCCATTCTTACCCATAAATAATATTCTTTCATATTATATCATAATCCATGGATATTTCTTTAGAGAGCATTATGAAGGATGCATTATAATAATCAGTTATACATAACTACATTTAATGACTTGGTTTCTTAGTAAACTATGAAAGATTCTTAATTTCAGACAACTTTTTAGTATAATAAACATGAGTATAAAGAACTGCCTTTGTAAGTTTGGAAAAGAGAATGCAATGTTGTATATATTTTTCCTTGTGTTTATTTCAAGATTATTTATTGGCCTGCAGCTACGGAATGGGTTGGAATCCATTTTCTCTGCAGTGATGATGAGTACAAACATATGGGGAAGCTACTATTAGTTAGTGTGGAAGCTAGCATGATCTAATGGGAATGATTTATTAAGAACTAGTATAAACACTTGATTAGATAAGAACTAGAAAGTGAAACAGGCAAGTAAGACAGACCCTAGAATACGTGAAAGCCTCAATGGCAACTAGAAGAAATGGATATGGCTCAGATTATAATTTGCAATGTTGCCTGTACATCTGGATCCCTGGGTAATTTCCTGGTCTAATTACAGCATCACTAAAGTTATATGGTCAACTAGGAGGAAAACCTAAAGATATCAGTAGTCTCCTAAATGTTTACTTACTGGGATCCTTTCTATAATCTTAAGCCCCAAGTATGGAGGTGACATGTGCTCCTTAGACTTGGATCCAGAAAACTTGCCATGTATTCCTTAAATGAAGGTTATTGCAATGCAATTTAGAAACTTTATTAATAGGAGATATTTGTTTTGTAATAACCAGGTCAAATCTCTTTGGAAGGTCAAGTCTCTTTCTTGATGTTCAGGCCATTAGCTTTGTGATTTCATGATCATGTTTTATATGCTTTCTTATATTAGCAAACACTATATATATAGATTCTTGTATGAATTCCACTTACCATTTCATATCAAAATGATATATTTTTATGCATCTAATCTTCTTTTCTATAGAAGCCCTTTAATTCCTTAGCTTTCACCTCTATGATCTCTTTCCAGTTTATTTATAAATGCTTTGTAGTCCCTAGTACATTCATTGGGACGTGGAAGGTAAAGTGATATGCCATTTATTATTGTTTGTTTTTGTCAGATTTCATCTGTATGGTAGATTATTAAAATGACCATAAATTATTTCCCTCTCTCATTCTTGTAGCATGATGTTGTAGATCCTTTCTTTAAGAGGGTTGGTCTCTATCCCCCCTTTGAATATGGGTTAGTCACATGACATACTTTGGCCAATGGGACAAGAGCAAACCTGATGGAAACAGACTTGAAAAGGACTTGCATATTGGGGCTTGCTTTATTGCTGGGCTTAGAACTTCAAGACGGACCACCAAGTGAACAATTTGACCTAACCTGCTGAAAGATGGAAGAAAACTGAGTAGAGCTGGCTAGTGACCTGCCAACCATCAGACAAGGATGAGGCTATCTAAGATCACGCAGTTACCACTGAATACACCAGCTTACCACACAGATGCACGAAAAAGTCCAGAAAAGACCAGATAATCCTGCCCAGGCCAAAACAACTATCCAATTGACTAATGTAATAAATCACCCTTAAATGTAACAGCTTAAAACAACAAACATGTATTATCTCATAGTTTCTATAGGTAGGAATTCAAGAATAATTTGGATACCTCTGACTCAAGGGCTTTCATAAGGCTGAAGTCAAGGTGTTGACGGAAGCTGCAGCCATTTCATGACTCGATGGGGATGGGGGGAGGGTCCACTTCTGATCTCACATGACTTGAGTGAACTGCAGGTACAAGTGGGCTGTTGGCTGGAAATATCAATGACTTACCACCCAGGCCTTCCCACGGAGCTCACTTTCTTCAAAGTGAGAGATCCAAGCAAGAGCCGAAGGCCCCAAGGCAGAAGCCACAGTCTTTTTATGACCTAATATTGAAAATGAGATCTCACTACTTCTACCAAATCTATCCTGTTAGAAGTGAATAACTAAATCCAGCCCACATTCAAGGGGGAGGAACTATACAAGGCCATCATAACAGGAGCACTCTCTCTGAGTCTGCCTATTTCATATGCCTTTAGAAAAATAAAATTTCCCATCTTTCTATAGACATTGTAGCAAGTACCTACCCCATAATTTTTTTGTTTTTTTTTTTTCTTCAGTTTTTGGCCAGGTCTAGGTTTGAACCTGCCACCTCCATCTGGTATATGGGGCTGGAGCCCTACTCGTTTGAGCCACAGGTGCTGCCCGCTGCCTCACAAATTTTAAACCCATTTAATAGATCAATTACAACTTGTCTCATTGAACATGCTTTTGAAAGCCGGACCAATCAATATTAGCACCCCATTTCTGTAAATCGATCAGTCAGGAATGAATTTATCTGAATGAGCATACCTCTGAGTGTGACCACGTGTCAGCAAAAGTGTCACCCAAGTAATTGTGGTTCAACAGATGATGTTAACTCACTCATGACCCTGAAGATGCACTGATCTTTGAATTCCATGTATCGCTTAAATCTTCTGTGAGATCGGCAGTTGCTTGACTTGGAAACAGTGCTTGCGCAGCATCACTGTCTCCCACTATGTGAGCAATAGATCCAGCCTTGTGTTTTTGTTTGGGTGTTTCAGACATTGAGTGAAGGTCTAGCACCCTCTAACAATTCAATAAATGTTTTCAGCCATTAAGTGTCTATAGTAAGTTGTTAGGCAGCAAAAGTTAACTGATGCACTGACAAGTAGCAGAACCATCACACATTCTTCTGTTTTACGTCCTCAAACAAAGTAGAAGCCTGACTCATTTGACATGGAAATCAGAAAGTACAGATTGTCAACCATTAATGGAAATGATGGCTTGTAAAAGTGGCTAAGAGTCGAGTTATTATTGTCATGAATTCAGATTAATTTGTGATTCGAAACATTTTATTTCATCATTCCTTTTAAATTCTCTAATTATAAATGTCATAAGTGTTTCTGACACATAATCTGTTAAATGCATCAGGGCTTAACTTCTCCTCTTAAAATACCAAAGATGCTGGTGTTAATACACAGAAGGCACAAATATTCTCACGTGACTGCAGAATTATTTTTGAGAAGCTGGTATTTGGAAGGCACATTTTAAAGGCTCGGATTTATTTCTATTGAGAAGGCAAGAGAAATTATTGTGCTCACATGAGAGAGAAAATCAATTAAATTCAAGAAACACGGGAGGGGTTACAATGTGAACAATGTAACCTCACATAGATCTGAAATTAAAAAAAGAAAATTCTTAGAAATGTGCTATGACTAGGCTTCCCCCCATATTTATAGGTTTTCATGTGAAGCCCCTAAAGTGTAGCATTGATCAAAAGATGTTCTTTCATTCCATGGTATCTTGTGCTTATTTTCCAGAAGAATAGCACATTTAAAAATTCTGAGGTTCGTCAGCAACCAGATGTTAAACAAACCCTACAAAGAAAGAATGTATCAAGAAATAGTCTGAGAAATATTACATATTTAACTTAAAACACATCTCCGCATACACAAAGAAGTGGTGCTGAGAGGTTTCAATCTGAGATAAAATCAAGGTTGAATTTTAAATGCCATAATAAAGAATTCCAAGTATAATTTCATTTTTTAATTCTGGAGTATTACTGGGGTACCAAAGTTTTGGTTACATGACTTGCTTTTGTACAGTTTGAGTCAAAGTTGTAAGTGTATCCACCACCCAGATAGAGTGCATTGTACCCATTAGGTGTGAATTTACTCTCCCCTACCCCCCCTTCCTTCTTTGAGTTTTATTAACATATGGATATTGATCCATTAGTTTCAATTTACTAGTGAGTACATGTGGCATTTATTTTTCCATTCTTGAGATACTTCACTGAGAAGAATGGTCTCCAGTTCCATCCAGGTTATTACAAACAGTATTAGTTTACCATTTTTTATGGCCGAGTAGTACTCCATGGTATACATAAACCACATTTTATTGATCCTCCCATCCAGGTATAGTTTTAAAGAGCATAGGGAGCTTGTGAAATTGCTTAAACACCATAATGACATCAGAGCCGTGTTTCGGTACTATCACTCTGGTATATGTGTGTGACAAAGAGTGATGAGGAGGTGACAGATACAGCAGAACAGTTAGGAACTGCGGGTCCTGGGCACACACTGCTGTTCTACCACTCACCAACCACCAGACTCTAGGAGCCACCTAACAATTGTAGCCCAGTCTCCTTGTCTAGAATACAAGGTGAGCTATAAGTGCCTGAGGTCCTTTGTAAAACCGAAAATAAAACCCTTTAACTCTCTGAGGTTTTATAAAGCGAATTAAATCCACCTAACAGTTGAAAGGACAAAAGCCAACCTTGGTGAGTGTTGGTCAAGGATAAGCCTCCTTTGTTGACTTCTACCATCTCCCAGTCCAGAAATCCCACCTACCTAATAGTCGCCAGATGGCCTTGAGACTCTACTACGCCACCTCTGGTAACAGGGACCTCACTCTTCTGAAAGATGCCACTTCATCTTTTGCTGGGCAGCTCTGTGTTTTCATTGCTTTGATGTCAAGGTAAAATGTGCCCATTATAATCAGGTCTGATCGCTGGAATTACACGGAAGTCTACTCTTCCTTCTGTGAGACCACTAAAAGAGAGTCTGGTCTCTCTCAACTACAGTCTAAAATATTTTTAACTGTTTTCAGAAGATGCGATTTTTGGAACCTTCACCAACTTGAGCATCCAGAGTGAAAAGATGGCAGCTATGCGATCTCTGTAGTGGCCATTGGCTCTTCCTTCAAACTCTACCCTGGCCATGGCTGTCAGAGTGACAGCACAGTTCAGACACGCTCCCTCCAAGATCAAACTCATGTTTCCCTAATGCTCAGGCTCCCAGGGTGACACTTTCAGAATGACCCGGGAATGCTCCATGGATCAACAAACTGGCTGGGACTGAAAAGTCCTCATTCCCCGTGAGAAGGACTGCACTTGAGCTCAATACGCCAATGATCTCTGGACTAGAGGCTTCTCACGGCAGGAGGAGCTGTGAATTCCTATGAACTCTTAAGGTCTGCAGGTTCTGGGCAGCAAGCATTTCTCAGTACTCCCCTGTTCAGCAAGCACTTAAATCCAGACTGCTCAGCACCTGCGTCAGAAAATGTTGGTTCTTCCCACTCACAGTTCCACTGTCAAGCTTACAACATAAAAAAGCGAGTCACAAGAGTTCAGGTGTCTTTTACTGTAATGCTATTTGCAAACTCACCGTGTTTTTGGCAACATTGCTCTGGGCCTTGTGCAACCTGCTGAGTCTCAGGGGTGTTGAGAAGAGACGACTCTCCAAACCTCCTCCTTCTGGTCCTTGGGTTACACGTCTGCCCAATAAATTTTGTTCCTTGTACTTATGCTGAAGTTGTGAATTCCCCCCCATCCATCTTACCACAGAGCTATAGTACACACACACACGGTTCCCATCCTAATTTCTTCCCCTTGCTGAGTGATTAGGTCCTAATTTTATCATTGGAAGTATTTTCTCTTCTCCAAGCCATGTGCATTGAATTTGTCTCATAATGGATTTTCTGAAAGCAAAAGTATTAATTCCAATCACCCATTTCTTACTCAAGAGGCCATACATGCTCTTCACCCCAAAAAGAGAATATTACTCCACAGAATGCCTGTCACCTGAAGATCAGGTCTGAGACAAGAGACTCAGAGCTCTCCAGGCCTCCAGAAAAAGTTCCCTGCCTGGGAAAAGCCTTGGCCAGCCAGGCTCTGGGGTGTACCCCAGCAGGAATAGGGTGCCAGGCCCTCTTTACACAGATTTCTAGTCCCAGAGCTCAGGCTTCCTGGTAGTTTCTTTGTGAAGGGGAGGGTTTTGGTTCCCCAAGACTTGAACCACTGTTATCACACAATCACTCCTCCAATCACCAGGAAGCAGAAAGAGTCTGCTATTGGCTGGAGGTTCTAGGTGGCTCCTGGGGTGAACCAGAGACCCTTGGGGAGTTGAGGGGGCCTACAAGTATCATCCAAAGAACAGGAAGGCTCATCCAAGGAGCAGTTCACATCTGCTCTTTTTTCTTTTGCCAAAACATCTTCATTTTGTATCAGTGAGGGGAAGAGTCAGGGCCATTTCCCAATAAGGCCCGTTTTCCTTAGTAGAGGCAGACCGGATTTCCTCCCCGTGGTGTTTGTGGCATGGCTTCTAAATGTGACGGGTCATGGTGAATACCGCAACCAGCTAAGGAGAGCTGGAGAGGGTCTTCACTGTGTCAGGCACGGTTCTAATTGCTTTACAAGTTTTAACCCTTTTAATCCATAGAACAGGACTCTGGAGAGGGCCCTCGCAGTACCCTACTGAATAAGGAAGGAACTGAAGCGCAGAGAGTTAGTAACCTGCTCCGGGTTCCACAGTGAGTAAGAATGACAAGGCCAAGATTTGGACCCAGGCTCAGCCTCTGCATGTACTGTCTCTCCAGACATTGCCACCCCTTCAGGGCAGCCTCACTTTGCCTTTCCAAGTCCTTCTCTTTACTTCTCTTTAGCAAAACTGGAGTGTTTACTCTTCTGAACAAAATCAGTTTTTCTCACCTGTGTCCTCTTGTGCCGGTCACCCAGCACCATCCCTGCCTGCAAATCTCCCACCTAGTTTGGAGAAAGTCCACCTCAAAGATAGTGTTAAAGTGAAAGAAACTAACATTTGCTAAATCCCTACTAATATTTGGGTACTACGCTAAGGAAATCCACATAAAATATTTTATTGAATCCTCAGTCTAAGTCTTTGACATAGGATAGTGGATTTCTCCATTTTCCGGATAAGAAAATGTTCTCCAGCAAGTTTCCCCCCTTGGCTGGTGAAGGGCAGCGCTGTACTGAGTGAGGGTGATTTCTCTTTCCCTTGGCCTTCCACATTGGCACTTGGTGCAGCTCTCATGAGACTTTTCCCTCCCGTATGTCATAAATGTTTGTATTATAGACCCATAAATAGACTTCTGATAGCAGGAGTCATGCTCCTTTTCTGCCTGGAGTACCCAGCCTAGTCCTTTGTACCCAAGTCAATTAATAGATATTTGCATAATTGAATGAAACGAAGTGAGGACCAGGCGCCTTTGTGGAGGAGACAGGCTCACTCTTGCCAACTCCAACACTTCTTCCAAGTTCCTCAATAACAAGCTGTTGGTTTCCTAAAGTTGCAAAGCCTTTGGGGGAAGAAGAAATGAAGTGAACCAAGCAGGTACATGCCTCAGTCCGCCAGACGGGGAGCTCCTGCTTTCAGACGCGACAGCTCCCCCCACTATGTGAGAGCCCTGCACTGGCAGCCAGCACAACACATGGCTGCACGGGCATGTGTGGACCGCTCGGGAGCTGAGCCGTGAGCCCAGAGGTGCCAGAACACATTAAAACACCACGAAAGTGGGTTAACTTGAATTTTACGTGGCTCCTGCAAAAGTAAGTAATTCTCTTGGCAGCTTCCTTTTATCACATGCCATGTTTTTACTTAAATGTGTCTGTTAATTAGCCCATGTTTGTTGTTTGCCAGCTGCCTCAGTCAGCAGCTAAGGAGCCCAAGGCAGCATGTCTCTTTCACCATTGCTGGATTCGGAGTTCCAGAAAATGAACAAAATGGGAACAAAACAAAACACCTTCCTTTCCAATACCTGCTGCGTTTTTCTCTCTCATTCTGATGCACAGGGCCAAGAGCCATAAAGATAATCCAGCCATTCAGGGGCCACAAAAAAAGAAAAAATAAAAAAAAATTGCAAGTTGTCAGTCTTCCTTATCGTGCTCTGATTCTGAACAGCTGAAAAACAAGAGAGGTTTTCAAATATATAAACTTAATGGTACAGTTGCTAATAAAATATAGCAGAAGAAAAGAAGGAGCTTAGCTTACATTTTATCCTATAGATAAGGATGCATACCGGGCAGTTAAGGCAGCATGATGTGGTGGAAATTGGGTTTGAGTCAATCAAAGGCTATTTGTATAAGTGATAAATTTGTATGGGGAAATAATTGAATGCAGGGAGACCAGGATAATAGCTGTGACAATAGTTCTGTAAAACTGTGGTTCTCAAACTCTGAGGTGCAGACCAGTCCCAGTCCCTGGCCTGTTAGGAACCAGGCTGCACAACAGGAGGGCAGCAGGTGGTGAGTGAGTGAAGCTTCATCTGTATTTACAGCCTTTCCCCGTCACTTGCACCACAACCTGAGCTCCGCCTCCTGTCAGGTCAGCAGCCACATCAGACTCTCATAGGAGCATAAACCCTACTGTAAACTGCACATGACGGAAGGGAAGAGTTTGGAGGACTTTGTTTTGTGACTTGGGCACCAGCTTAGCCACAGTAAAGTAGAGTACCAAGAAGACTCCTGAAGTCTCTGATTCTAGGTCTTAGTTCCTGGGTGGTATTTCTAGATCCACCCTGAGCCAAAAGAAACATCCTTCCCTGAAAGGAAGAACTCTGTCCTGGCAGATCCTGCTGACTAATGATTCCTTGGGCTTTGAATAAATATTAGAGGTAGCCAGACAGCTACCTCTAACAAAGGGCTTTAGGTGGGACTGAGCTGGGACCTGGCACAGTCCCAGCTGCAGTAGCCATGAGTAAGTGTCCATGTCACTTCTCCCCCATCTCCCGTAGCCCAAGCACAGACTGTGAGGGAAGAGAGTGAGAGAGTTTGTCTGGTAGTCCAGGGAATTCTCCCGTGTCTTACCCAAGTTCCCCATGGCAGTACCACAGGGAGTCTGCAAGAGTCACAGCATCACTGGGCTTGGGGCACCCCCAGTGCTGAAATAGCTATAGTGGCCAAACTTAGAACCTAGAACAAAATACTCAATTTTCTTTGAATATCCAAAAAGCTTTCTTAAGGCCAGTGATAAAGTTTGGATGTTTGGCTGCTCCAAATCTCATATTGACATTTGATCCCCAGTGTTCAATGTGGAGATGTTTTGGACATGGGAACAGGTTTCTTATAAATGGCTTGGTTTCCTCCCTACAATAATGAGTTCTTACTTTATTAGTTCACACAAAATTTTTAATTAACATGAACGCTGGTTGATTAAAAGTACCCTGGCACCTATTCTTCCCTCTCTTTGCTCCTTCTCTTGCCATGTGACATGCCTGCGTGCCCTTCACCTTCTGACTTTATTGAAAGTTTCCTGAAGCCTTTACCAGAAGCAGCTGCTAATATGATGTCTCTTGCATAGTCTGCAGAACTTTGAGCTGAGTAAACCTCTTTTCTTCATTAATTACTCAGCCATAGGTATTTCTTCAGAATGGTACAAAAAAAAAAAAAAAAAAAAAACAACTGATGGGTTCAAACAAGCCCATGCTGGAAATTATATTAGAGTAAATACCTAGCTCTTCAAGGCCCAGACATTGATGAACATACAGAAGCATCAAGAACATCCAGGCAAACATGACTTCAACAAATGAACTAAGTAAGAAACCAGCAGCCAGCCCCAGATTGATGGAAATACAAGATCTTTCAGACAAAGAATTCAAAATAGTTGTTCTGAAGAAAACAATGAACTTCAACAGAGAAGGAATTCAGGAGCCCATCAGAGAAATTTGACAAAGTGATTGAAATAATAAAAAAATTCAAGCAGAAATTTTAAAGCTGAAAAATTCACTGAAAAACTGGAAAATAAATCAGAGTCTCTCAAGCAAAAGAAAAGAATTAGTGAGCTTGAAGTACATGTTCACTTAGTGAGCTTGGAATATATTTGAAAATATACAGAAAAAAAAGAAAAGAAAAAAGAATAACAGAGAAGGAATGCCTACAAAATGCGGAAAATGGCTCAAAGGGGCAAATCTAAGAATTACTGGCTTTAAAGAGGAGGTAGAGAGAAAGACTGAGGTAGAAAGGTTTCTAGAAGAAATAACAACAGAGAATTTTCTAAACCTAGAGAAAAATATCAACATTCCGGCACAAGAAGGTGAAGGAACACCAGAAAGATTTAATCCAAACAAGACTACCTCAAGGCAGTTAATTATCAGGCTAACCAAAGCTCCAATATGTCTGGCAGCAGACTTCTTAGGGAAACCTTACAGGTCAGGAGAGAGTGATATAACATAATCAAAGTGTTGAGGGAAAAGAAATCTTATCCCTAGACTATTTTATCCTGTTACTCACACACACATACATATTTCATTTATCCATGCATGAGTTGATGGACACTTAGGTTGATTTTACATCTTTGCTATTGTGAATTGTGCTGAAATACACATTGGTGTGGGTGTCATACATATATATATATATATATGTTCAATTTCAGGTTAATATAAGGGTATGAATGATTAGGTTACACTGTTTGCATTTGTTAGGTAAAGTCCATGTTGTAGTTGAGCTCTCCGCCCAGGAAATATGTCATATACCCCGACTTTGTGCCCGTTAGGTGATAGGTTACCAAACCCCTTCTGTTCTCCTCTCTCCCATCTTCCCCCTTTTACTTTTCCCTTCCCCCTGCTTGAATGTGGTTGTGTTTTTCTCTCACGTGATGTGCAGTGTTGTTCATCTACTGGTTTCATATTAGTATCAAATACATTGCATATTTTCTTTTCCATTCCTGTGATACTTAGGAGGATGATCTCCAGATTCATCCAGGTAAATACAAAAGATGCAAAGTCTCCATCTTTTTTTATGGCTAGAAATGACTCTTTTTGACAAAACGACTTTTTTTCCTTTGGATAGTGGTGGGATTGATGGATCTAATGGCAAGTCTACATTTATTTCCTTGAGGAATCTCCATACTGTTGTCCTGGAAGTTGTACTAATTTGCAGTCCTACCAACAGAATTCATTTCCTCATGTTTTCGCCAGCTTAGGTTTGTTGTTGTTTGTCATTATATATAGTAATTTGAAGGAATGGCTAAGAATTCTTTGCACCATCTCCATCAGGAGCTAAACTCTATTCCTCCACTTCTTGAATATGACTAGGCTTATGATTAGCTTTAACAGATAGGATATAGAGAAAGTGATATTATGCAAGTTCTGAGTCCAGGCTTTAAGAAGTGTCGCAGCTTCTGCTCTGACTTTGGGAATTATTATTATTATTATTATTATTATTATTATTATGAACAAACCCAAGATAACCTTTTGGAAAGTGAGAGAGTATCTGAATACTCTGCTGCATCTCAGCTATTTCAGATAAGGTCCCAGAAATGGGAATGAACCCAGCCATAAATAGCTAATTCTGGCCCAGACCAGAAGGACCACCCAGTTGTTCTCAGCCCAAACTCATAACCACAGATGCATGAGCCAGATAATATTCTTATTGCTTTAAGCCACTAAAGTTTGGGATGATATTTTATATAGCAATAGACAAATCAGCAGAGTTTTATAAATTTTTTGTAGCGTATAAGTATTCTCTTCTTTGGTTTGACTTTCTGATAGTGCTGTAGTCAGAAGTCTGAAGGCAGTTAAGAGGTAGAATAGGTGGAACTTGAGAATAGGTCTTCCTTCAAGTAGGGAAAAAGCAATTTCAGACACGGACAGAGAAGGTGATTCTGTAGTTAACGGGTGTTTAGTAGGAAACCAAAATCATCTTGTTCCTCTCAAATGTCACCATTCTAATTCTCACAGTTCCATTCTTTCTAGGTCAACGCCCTAAGAAACTCCCTGGTTCTCTGATCATGTTTTGATCCAAAAACCAACAACACTGAGACTTGGATTTTCTATCTTTAATTTCTGAAGTGCAGTTAGAAGCATCCAACCCTTGGTGGAGACGTCGTATTTCTTGTCTCTCATACTGTGCGATGGAAGTAGTTCCCATCTGCCCAAATCATTTCTTCCATATGTACTTTTTCTATATGGCTACAGGTGATGGTTTCAGGAGCCGTTTTGCCTCTGCAGGTTGTGAATTATAAGCGTTCCATTCTTTAATGCAACTGGATCTTCACTGCCTTCCAGCCCAACCAGATCAGACAACCAGTCCCAGTCAATCAAGGCAGCCTGGTTAGAGTAGCAGATAACAGAATCCATTCAAGCCAGTTTAAGCAGAAAATATTTAGTGTAGGGAATTAGGCACTTTAAAATTTTGATGGCTGAAGAACAGAATCTAGGCTGAACTTTCAAGAATGACTCCCACAGTGGTATTGCAAAACTGGCCTACCAAGAGATCTTGTATCATGGCCACAACCAAGAAACTGAGTAAACAAGAGGCTGCTATCATGACTGCTGGGTCCCCCCAACCTCTGCCATGATGCAAGCCAGGTAGATGGATACCCTGCTTCTTTCCTCTAAATACCCATAAACGATGTACATCCCAAGTGACTAGTTGCTCTTATAGCTGACACATAAATGCCTCCATAGCACTGTTCTACTAGAGAACTAATAGAAGCTTAGCTTTCCTTTCGCTCAACACCCTTGAGTCTTCCAAATCATACGCAGGTTATGTTCTGTTTGGCTTAAGCTATGTGGCTAGCTGAATTATGTATAAAAGAGTCAAGGAAGTCTAGTCTTTCATGGGTTATCCTCTGTTTCCTGACTGCATGAAGCACATCTATAGTCCAACAGTATCAGCATCATTTGTAAGGTAAGAGAGATCAGCAAGACTTTCTGCAGAATATGACACAAGTGTTTAAAGCTTAGCACAGTGCCAGTAAGATAGGGAACATTCCATTAATGTCAACTGTTAGTATCATTGTTATTGCCTGGCATTGTTCCTTAATGGAAAAAGGAAACTCCAGGATATGGGGTTCTTGGTAGAAACACACCTTTCCAGAAAACACACCTTTTTTTCCTTTTCTTTCTTTTCTTTCTTTCTTTCTTTTGCTACCAGCATCATGCTTTTAAAAGCTTCTCCAAAATACCAGCTGGACAGGGGTTAGATTTTGCCAAGTAACTTTTCATACTGTCCCCTTTGTATCATTAATTCTTCATCATTATCTTAGGGAAAAACTTCATTGAAAAGAATTCCTCGGGCGGCACACGTGGCTCAGCAAGTAGGGCGCCGGCCCCATATACCGAAGGTGGCGGGTTCAAACCTGGCCTCGGGGAACTGCAAAACAAAAAAATAGCCGGGTGTTGTGGCAGGCGCCTGTAGTCCCAGCTACTCGGGAGGATGAGGCAAGAGAATCGCCTAAGCCCAGGAATTGGAGGTTGCTGTGAGCTGTGTGAGGCCACGGCACTGTACTGAAGGTGATAAAGTGAGACTCTGTCTCAACAACAACAACAAAAAGAATTCCTCTTTCTGTGTCTCCTTTTCCCATCCATGGGTTTCTCTTTGTCTTTCAGCTCCCTGGTGTATCTCCCCTTTTTCTTCCTTTTCCCTTCTTTTCTCTCTTTTCTGCCTATAAAAGTAGGATTTTTACTTTATTAGAAACATTTGTTGTCACTTTTTTTCTAGAGCAAAGCCCTTTTGACCTTGCAATAAGGCCTTAATGTTTGCAAAGCACTTAAGATAGTCCCACACATAGTAAGTGCTGCTGGAATATTCACTTTTATTAATTTATTAATTATTTTTTAAATGGGCATGCTTCAGGCATATTCTGTGCCCATGTTTCCTTAGTAGAGATTTTCTCTTAGAACTTTATTTTATGCTCAATCTTGCTCTTAGGTGAAAAACAGCAGAGGATGATTTCAGCATTACCCAGAAAGAATGGTAAACCCATAATGCTGTAGCTGAACAATGCATCTAATATGATATAATTAAACCTAAGCATTATAAATGAAAATAATCCAGTTGTTTTAGAGGCTCAATTCTTCATTTTTGTTAAACGCCTAATTTCTCACCTGAATTTCTTCCTAATAGGATTTGACACTGGTTTTCCAGAAAAACCCAGGAGTAACTGGAAGGAAACCAAGCACCTGTCTATCATGTGTGCCTTTGTATTTGGGATAATTTCGATCATAACCTGAATTTTTTTAGAGGACCTTGAGGACAGCAAGAGAGTAGAGGCACGGTGAGAGAAAGCAGCCCTTGCAAGCCTGAGAGCGTGCACCAGAGACCAAGTCACCTCCACAGACTGCTAGCCTGGAGGCCCTGGCCCCTGCAGCTGTCCTCTCAGACATGCGATGGACAGGGACAGGGCTGATGGGTGGGGAGCCCTGTGTCTGACTCGCCTGTGACCCTTCCAGCTAGCGGATGCTTTCTCCTCTTGCGCTTCACGCATAGTTGGGTTTCATAAGGCTGTGCCATGGTCTTTTCATCCGCACTTACTTCCTTATGTCTGCCTTGGATGTGACTGGCCCATGTGGACACCACCCGTGCAGAAATCGCAGACTCTTGAGATAACTGTTTTATTCCTTTGGTCCCTTCAAAGGAGCCTTTTACAACTTCTGCCTCTCAGCCTCTGAGCATGAGGAAGTGCTCATCTTAAACAAGAGTCGCAAGAGACCTCTAACTTGGCACCTTCTTTGTTAGATTTAACCACTTCAGGAGTAAACAGGCTGGCAGAATGGGAGATCCACATCAATGACAATGAACATTAGCAGAGCCTGCTTCAAAGACCAGCAGCTCCTGACGTTTGCAAACCGTCCCTTACACGGAAGTGCATATATCGTAAAGGGAGTCGTAGCGGGGATGGCGATGAAAACCTGCACATAATTTTTGGCTAAGCAAGGATTCATCCATTTTCTCAGGCCTGGCCAAGTCCTCCCAGTGCAGTCAGTGCGACGGGCACCTCTATGGAGAGGGTGACCACGTAACCCCATTTTCCAGCTTTGTGTTTCATTCCTGCGTTTATCCAGTTCCTAGCCTCCCTCACACTCACACACGTTCAGATTTGGACCATGAGTTTCATGGCCAACTGACTTATAAACAAACAAGAGTCAGGAAGTTCCAGCCATTTTTCTGGTAAATTGTTGGGATTTCTGCTAATTGAATTGGGAACTTAACTGAATCTTCAGTGACAGTGGTAGAGGCAAGGGGTGCCTTCTCGCTAATCTTTACCATCCCGAGCACCGTACCCTCCCTGCAGCCGTCCCCCAAAACTACAGAGCCCAGACCACTGGCGCCATTTTGTTCCTTCCCAACCTCTCTGCTCCCTCCCCTTCATCTTATAGATGTTCCTTGTCCTCTCCTCTTCCTCAAAGTTATTGTTCCAGATTATTTTTAAACTATATTCTCTATTTTATATATTCTCTATATTCTCACCAATTTACCGTGTTTGCAGCTGCTCCGTTGAGAAGTTATTTGTCTTAATTCCACAATTTACTAGTTCCCCCTTCTCTTTCTCTTCTGTCCCATGTCCTGCCTTTTCTTGGATTACATTTTAATTTGAGCAATATTTTCAGAAGGGTACGTGGGTGGCAACTTTTCTAAATTGCTTGCATATTGGAAACATCTTCACTTTGCCTTCATTACTTCAATGGTACTTCAGCTGGGAAGAGTTTACGAATCCCTTCCCCTCAGAATATTTTGGCTCAATCTTCAGGATTTTCTTGTTTCTCATCTTCCTGAGCGTCACTCTGGTGCCAGATTTATTCTAAGTCCTTTATAATTTTCCTTTTCCTTTCATCCCCCTTCCTCTTTGAAATGTCATATCCTTTCTTTTTATCCTTGGGATTCATAAATATCACAAAATGTGTTGCTTCCCAATATTTGTGTGAAGTGCCCAACAGGGCCCTTTTGATCTGAGCACACATGTCTGTCTTTAGCACATAGAAATTTCTTCCATTATTTCTTTGAATTTATTTTTCCCTCTCCGCTCTCTGTTCTCCCATTTTATTAAATAAATATTTGGTCTCTGGATACAGCTTCATGTTTACTAACTTTTCTCTCATGGTTCTTTTTCTTTTTCTTTCTGTTATTTTTGATGTGTTCTTGGAATTGTCCTCAGCTTAAGCTTCCAGGTTGCTAAGTACGTCTTGAGGCCTCTCCTTTCTTCAGTTGAGTTTTTATTTTTAGCAGCCTGATTTTTAACTTTCGACAATGATTCAGGGCTCTCATGTTTAGATTTCACAGGATTTCCTTTTCTTTTAATGGATGTGATTTTCCTGAATTCTCAGGAAACATTCCTGTGATTGACTTTTAGGACTTGCTTAGTTTCTTGCATTCACTGTGCTTCCCTTAAGGTTGATCCCTTTATTCATGCCACTTATTGGCTTTTCTTTCTTTTTTTCTCGAGTGTGGGGGCCTGGCTCTCTAGTAAGTGCATGGGCCTGTGTGCCTGGGGGGCTTCCTCGGAAGGCCAGAGAAGCTTGTCTTCTGACTTAGGGGCTTCATGTGTGCTGTGAAAACAGTAACCTGGGACATGACCGGATTACTTTCTCCAGCCCCGGAGCTCAGGCTGGACAGCTCTATTTTTTGGAGAGGTCTTCTCAGGACCTTAGACTGGGGGCGATTGCTAACAGGCAACGGCTTGGAAAGTGGACTCCCCTACTGTTAGGTTTTGTCAAAGTCCAAATCCATCTGCTTTATATCTGAGAGGAATTTCTCAATATTCTGGCCTGCCAGTGGCATAGCTTTCTGGTTTTGCAGTAGTTCTAAGCTTTGTTCTTTGCTTTTCTTCCTTTTTCTTTTTTTCTTTGAGACAGAGCCTCAAGCTGTCACCCTGGATAGAGTGCTATGGCATCACAGCTCACAGCAACCTCCAGTTCCTGGGCTCAAGCGAGTCTCCTGCCCCCGCCTCCCAAGTAGCTGGGACTACAGGCGACCGCCACAACGCCCGGCCATTTTTTTTTTTTGGTTGCAGCCATCATTGTTGTTTGGCGGGCCCAGGCTGGATTCGAACCCGCCAGCTCAGGTGTACGTGGCTGGCGCCTTAGCCCGTTGAGCCACAGGTGCCGAGCCTCTTCCTTTTTCTACAACATTTAAGACAGATCACTAAGTGGTCCATCTATTTTGAACTGTAAGACATACCCATTCACCAATCACTCTAATCCCAAGGCAAGTTTGCCCAAGCTGAACCCCGACGGACTTTGTGGTCAATGTCACTCATCTCGCTATGTGCATCCATGTATAATTCTTCTAATTTCTAATTCATTTGTGTTAGGACCTGCAGTTCCTCCTCTAGCCCACACTCTGACTCCCCACCACATTTTCTACCAAATCAGAGTCTGAGCTCCTGGCTAGGCTTCAACATGTTAAAGTGGGAAATTCACAGTCTCCAGGGTAGAATAAATCAGTATTAGGATCCTGACTGCACTGCTGATTAGTTCTGTAATTTTGACTGTTTTGAAGTTTACATAAAATGAAAGTAATAGTAAGTACCTCTCAGTGTCATGAGGAGTATATGAAAATGGAAAAGCTTGGGATGTAGGAGCCACTGGAAAGCTGTTAGTTTACTTTCCCTTTCTATGAGGATAAGATCTGTGCCTTCTGTTTCCATTCTGTCTTCCAAATACTTAGCACAGTTCTGAAAACAACTGCCATTTGATAAGCACTTATTTACAAAAGCCTTTTTTATTTTAATGTTACCTTTATAAAATGTTTACTATAAAAATTATAATTGCATACATTTATGAGTTCCCAAATCTATTTCTCCTAAATGAAATATTTCATTGATTTTTAATTGACAAATTATATATTTTTGCAGGGCACAATGTGATGTTATCACAGCTGTATACAATGTAGTATTACTGAATCAAGCAATTAACATATCTATCACCTCACACATCGTTTTTTAAGGATGAGAACATTTTCAATTTTCTGCCTTAGCAATTTTGAAATAGACAATATTATTCCCTGTAGTCCCCAGTGGTGCAGTAGATCTCAGAAGCTTATTCCTGCTGTCTAAATGAAATTTTCTACGCTTTGACCAACTTCTCTCCTCTCCCCTTCCACCCAATAGGCCCTGGTAAACACCATTCTACTCTCCACTTCTATGAATCCAGCTGTTTAAGATTCTACATGAAAGTGAGGTCAGGTGGCATTTGGCTTTCTGTGCCTGGTGTGTTTCAATTGGCATCGTGTCTTTCACGTTTATCCATGTTGTCACAAATGGCATAATTTCCTTCTTTTCTAAGGCTGAATGATATTCCATTATGTGTATACCATAGTTTCTTTATCCATTCACTCACTGATGGCACTCAGGTTGATTCCACATCTTAGTTATTGTGAATAACGCTGCATTGAACACGGGAATGCAGACATCTCTTTGGCGTACTGATTCCGTATCCTTTGTATATACCGTATACCCAGAGTGGGGTTGCTGGATCACACTATAGGATCATACAGTAGTTCTCTTTTCACTCTTTAAGGAAACTTCATACAATTTTAAGCAGTGGTTGTATGAATTTATTTTACCACCAACGGTATGCACATTTCTCCACATTCTCATCGGTATTTATTGTCTTTCTTTTTTTGATAAAAGCCATCCTACCTGATGTGAAGTGATATCTCATTATCATCTTTATCTTACATCATGCACAAAAGTCAACTCAAAATGGATTAGACTTAACTGTGAGACCTAAAACTGTTAAGTTACTATAAGAAAACAGGGAAAAAGCTGACTGACATTGATCTAGGGTAGGCAATGATATTTTTGATTTAAACCCAGAAGAACATGAAACAAAAGCAAAAATAGACAAATGGGATTGCATCAAATTAAAAATTTCTTGCACACAGCAAAGGAAATAATTAGCTGAATGAAGGATAGCCTGCAGAGATTGGGAGAAAATGTATGGTTTACAAACATTTTGGGTTAATACCAGAAATATATAAAGAACTCAAACAAGGCCAAGGAAGAAAACAAATAACCTGACTTAAAAATTGACAAGGGGCCTAAATGAACATTTCACAAAAGAACACATACGAATGGCCAACAGGTGTGTTAAAAAAGCTCAACGTCACCAACAGTTGTGTTAAAAAGCTCAATCATTAGAAAAATGCAAACTAAAATCACAAAAAGTACTTCCGACTGCTTGTCTCCACCTGGACAGACACGGATAGAGCAAATACTAAAGATTAGCATTTTTTCTAGCATCCTTCGTATGTTTCATATACCATGCTGAGCACTGACTCAGCAATCCTCACAAAGTGTTATTTAGGAGAGTCTTCCAAAGTTACAAAGATAGTAAGTAGCAGAATCAGGGTTTCAATTCAAGGAACTTCAGTTTATAGTCCTTATTTTTAACCACTGCATCACATTGCCTATATTTTTCCTAGTCAATTTAATCTGCTCATTTTTTTGACACTTTTCTTATTGGCAGTGACCTCTCTGTAGATATATAAACAGATTCTCTTAATTCTTATCTCCTCTCATCCACCTCTCAGAGTCATACTCTTCTTGACCAAGCTGTATCTTTCTCCACATTCTAAACATCACTCAAGATTCACTTTTCCTGAAAGCCATTCTGGTTCATAGTGGACCTCACAGCACTTCTATGCTTGCACAGACCTCATATTTTTGGTCTTGGTATTCTTTCCTTCTAGTAACTAATTATTTGTGTGTATTTTGTGTTCCCTAAGATGACAGTAATCTCTTCAAAGTAAGGTTCTTTGTTCTGTATTTATTTTGCAATCCTGTCTCCAATGTAATTGGAACTATAATTCACTTTGCTAACCCCAAATATTCAATTATATGCTTGCTGAGTGACTGGAAAAACCCTGTGGTTACTTATACTTAGATTCAGAGGATAGAAGCCAAAGTAACAACATAATGGGAAGTGCGACTGGTCTATATAAGAATTTCATATGACAGAAATAACATTTTCAAGTCAGAGAAAGAATAATGATTAACCTATATGGATAAAAAATCATGTTCCCTCTTGATAACTGTATTCAAAAATAAATTACAGATAAAGACATAAATTTTTTTAAAGAAGTTTAAGCAGAATATTTTTATGACTGAGGACTCACAAGAAAAATGAAAGTAGAAAAATGATAAATCAGACTACATAAAAATAAAAAAGCTGGCTCAGCGCCTGTGGCTCAATGGGCTAAGGCGCCAGCCATGTACACCTGAGCTGGCGGGTTCGAATCCAGCCTGGGCCCGCCAAACAACAATGACGGCTACAACCAAAAAATGGCCGGGCGTTGTGGCGGGTGCCTGTAGTCCCAGCTACTTGGGAGGCAGAGGCAAGAGACTCGCTTGAGCCCAAGAATTGGAGGTTGCTGTGAGCTGTGATGCCATGGCACTCGACCCAGGGTGACAGCTTGAGGCTCTGTCTCAAAAAAAAAAAAATAAATAAATAAAAAAGCTACCGTTTGAAAAAAAAGACATTATACAGGATGCTAAAAACCTAGGCAGGTAACCAAGTATCCAGGATGTAAAAAATATGAATGAGAATACATACTAAAATACATTCTAGTTAATGAGGATGTAAAATAGAGCAGCCACTGTAGAAATCAATATGGAGCTCCTTGAAAAGTCGAATTAGCATATGACCCAGCAATTCTACTTCTATGTATGTGTCAGAAATTATTAAAGATAGGATCTTAGAGTGGTTTTGCACCCTTATGTTCATTGGAGCATTATTCACAATAGCCATGAGGCGGAAGCGGCCCAAAGGTCCGCTGACAAATTCATGGATAAAGAAAATATGGTATATACATACACATAATGGAGTATCATTCAGCGCTAAGAAAGAAAGACATCCTGTAATGTATGCTACAACTTGTATGAAACTTCAGGCCATCCTGCTAAACGTGGAATAAACCAGTCACAAAATATACACACTTAATTTGTCTGTGGCATGATTCCATTTATATGAAATATGGAATCAATCAAATTCATGGAAATAAAAAGTCCCCTGCCAGGGGCTGGGAGTAAGGGGACAAAAAAAGGGAGTTTTTGTTTAATGCATGTGGAGTTTCAGTTTTGCAAGATGAAAATGTTCTGGAGATGTGTTACACAACAAGGTGCGTATAGTTAACACTACTGTACACTTAAAAATGATAAGATGGTAAATTTTAGGTTTTATGTCTCTTGCCCACATTCAATAATCAGAGCTTTAAATCTCAGTTTGTGAGAAGCTTTATATGCAATTACTCCAGAAAGAGGGAAGCAACTGGCTTGTATTTGGCCTTAGCTCCAAATGCCTGGTATCAGACCTTATTCTAACGGCGGGTTTTCATACCAGGAAGGATGAATGAGAACATGAAACTAGCAGGCTTCTGAAGGGGCAGTGGGCGCGCGGAGTGTCAAACAGGCAAGTGCTGCTGATTCAGTAGGTCTCTATGTTCTGCAGCTGCGGTCACCTCTTGATGGGAGGAGCGGCACACACCTGGTGGGTTTGGGTGACCGTCTTTGGAGACCATGTACCATATTTCCTTTTCTCTATTGTAGGCATCCTCCAGCTCTTGGATACTTTGCTTTACCCTGTATTTCCCATCAAAGTTCACTTAAAAAAAAAAAAAAAAGATTTTGAGGGAATCTTTTACTTGAATTTTTCTTTTAACATAAGATGGGTCACTCTTAATAGGGCGTTTACATTTTATATCTCTGTCTAATAATGGAAAGACATGATGGAAAGCCAAATTCAGACATCAGCAAGTGGGAGCAAGGTTTCTCAGAGTCTTGCTCTTAAGTCTCAACTCATGGTTTTTAAGTGCTTCACCTCCTCCACCTTTTGAAAGATGGATGTAGGTAAAAGTGTAATGTCGTCCAGGAAGGACTCAGCTCTCCATTCACAAAGTCTGCACCAGAGTATGGCTTCCAGCTTCTGACAAGCTGTTCATTGTTACCTGGAATGGACCTATTCTCAAACATTCCCATGGCCTTATAGGCTGCAATTAGGAGATTGGCTATGCCAGATACCAAATAGAAGCAGAGATATCAGGAAGTCATCATTCAAAAATATTTGTTGGCCAATATAGGTAAATGCTAGGCAAGGTGCTGAGTGTATCCATAAATAAGTCAAGCAAGATCTTCCCTCACAGAGCTTATGGTCTGGTGGGGTACACAAGCAAAGAACATGTAAGTTTTAAATATAAATAAAAGGAAATTAAATACAAATAAAGAGCTGTGAGAAGACCAGGAGGTGTATAATCAGTGGTATACTGGTAAATATTTAATAGCTAGCTCTACTAAAAACCAAAACCAAAAAAACTCTCCTGACTTTATTTTGTATTTGTCAATTTCCATGGTGCAAAGACCCACACCAATTTCAAGCAACAAATGACATCACTAAGTGGGTTACAAAAAGAGGTATAGTTCTTGAAAACCATACAATACTCCTCCTCTTACCTGCAGAGGATACATTCTAGGACGCCCAATGGATGCCTGAATCTGTGTATAGTACCCAAATCTACATATACTATGTTTTTTCCTACACGTGTATATGTATACCTAGGGTAAAGTTTAATTTATAACTCAGGCACAGTAAATAATTAACAACAACTAAAAATAGAAAAATTATAACGACATACTGCAATAAACATTAGGCAAGCGTGGCCTCCCTCCCTCCCTCTCAAAGTATCTTGTTGCACGTAGTGCGTAATAATTTCAGATCATGGTTGCCATGGAGAACTGAAACCACAGAAAGAGAACCCATGGATAATGGGGGCCTACTGTCCAAACCAACTGGAGGGCTCTACTGGATCCAAACTAGTTGAGGTAGGAGCATGGGGATGTCAGGAAGGCCATCTATGATGAAAACTTAAGGATGAGGAAGAATGAACCAAATGAAGAGGGTCACAGGGAAAAGTTGCATGTACAAGGTACAGTGGGTTTCAAGGCCTGAGAGGTGACAGAGGGCATGGCACTCTTGGGAAATTGCCCCCCAGTGGTGCTGAGTGGTATATGTGTGAGGGTAGATGTAAAAGGGTCATGTGTACATGAGCTTTGTGTATGTGGTATGTATCCAGGCATGGGATGGTGTGTATATGTGTATAGTATGTTGCGTGTGCATGGTACAGTGAAGTATGTGTGTGTCTTTGCTTGTGCCTTGGTCAACTTGGGCCACCATATTCAAATGCCATAGATGGGTGGCTTAAAAACAGACATTTATTACCATAGTTGAAGTGGCTGAAAAGTCCAAGATCAAAGGCCCCTTCCTAATGTGCAAATGGTGACCTTCTCACTGCCTTCACATGGTGGAGAGAGAGAGCTGTGGTCTCTTTCTTTTCTCATAAAAACACTAATCTTGGCGTGGAAGCCTCACGTTCATGACCTCCTCTATACCCCTACATTATTTCCCAAAAGCCCCACTTCCAAATCCCATCACATTGGTGATTATGGCTTCCATGTATGAATTTGAGAGAGGACATAGGCATTCAGTCCACAGCAGTGAATTACTAAGGGAAGAAGCAAGGGGCTGGTATGCAAAGAGTTGTATAAACCACTAGGCCACATTAGGACTCTCTACTTTAACAGAAGATCCTGCCCAAACCATGGGCCAATCTGTCCTTCAGAGAGATTTGTAAAATAGCATAGGAATCCAGCTATTTTACGATTTTTCACTTGGTGAATTTTCCTCTAGAGCAGTGGTTCTCAACCTGTGGGTCATGACCCCTTCGTAACAATGAAAATACATCCTGCATATCAGATATTTACATTACAATTCATAACAGTGGCAAAATTAGTTATGAAGTAGCAACAAAAATAATTTAGGGTTGGGGGTCACTACAACATGAGGAACTGTATTAAAGGGTTGCAGCATTAGGAGGCATTGGGAAGGTTGGGAAGCACTGCTCTAGATGAACAGCCCTCTATTTGTTATGCCCTAACTCCGTTTTGCTAAAGACTTTGCTAAGAGCTTTTAACACTCCCCGTTATACTGGAAGCTCAGCTGAAAAAGTTTAGTAATAACTGTAAAATCCTGTGAAATCCCTGCCCTCCCTTGTAAGCACTCTCCTTACCAGGTGTTGGCTCTTGTGAAATTCGGCTTGCGTTGAGGATTCGCCCTCCCCTACGGAAAGCACCTTATAAAAGATTTCCATCCCTGCTTCTTGGGGTGGAGATATTTTGAGGTGTGAGCCGGCTCTGGGCTCAGTCAATCAGTAAAGGACCCTTGCTTAATTTGGAGTCAGTGTGCCGGCATTTCTGTTTCACTAGCTTGGGGTATAACATATTGACTCGGAAGGTTCATCCCTCTTCCTAGGGATGATCCAGTTCAGTTCACTTGTGTTTTCCGATGATAGAGGGTGGATGGAGAGAAAGACTTTTCCAGAATCAGTGGTAGGAAATGGCAACTAATGCTCACACCTCCAGAGCCTCAGTCCTTGTTTTTCTACTCTTCCCTCAGCAGAGCTGGAGTTAGAAGTAAAATAGTTTATTCAACCCTTGACTTGAAACAAGAAGCAGAATACCTACATAAAGGTCTGTTGAACAGTACTTCATTTTATAATATTTTTAAAAAGAAAATGGCCCATGTGACGAGCACTTTTCTTGGGTAATTATTTGATGAAATAATCCAACTTTTTGTTCTCATTTTTCTATGCAGCAAGATGAGGGATTCTATCATTTTGGCAGCAGCCCTACCCTTGCAGTAACCCATCAACAGCTGGCCAAGGTTTGTACCTTTAGGAAAAAAGATAAATGCAAAATGGCAATGATTTTTTGGCTTTCTTTAAATTACTCAGTTAGCATAGACCGAAAGAAATGCTGATTATCCATCAGAGACCAAGTTTGGACCACAGACCAGGCTTAGACAATTTCTTAATCACCGAGTAAAACTTGGTTAATTCTGCAGAATTTTAAGTTAACGTGCTGGCAATAATAGAAGAAACATGCTCACTACTCTTTGGAAAACAGCCAAGTTTTCCTTTGAGATAACAATACCAGGAACCTAATAAGAGAATAATCAATCTCAAGTAGCTTATTCACAACTGACCCCACTGAAAAGCCTCATGAGCCTGAGCCAGGGAGTCTGAGTCATGCTGAGCAGAGAATTGGATTTCTGTCTTTCCTCCTTCCCACCCAGAGCTGGTGGAAAAACTCCAGCTCAGTGATACTTACACTTGATTTCAAACGAAGAGTTAAGGGAGCTCTCTAGGATTTATTGCTAGGCTAAAACACTGTCTGAGTAAGGCTTGAGACTTAGAGAGACCAGGAAGGCCAACTGCAATGTGGAGAGACCATTTTTCTATTTCTCCTTCGTTCCTGGGGCTTCAGTTTCCTCTTAGTAAAATGGATATGATATATTCTTCTTATAAGTGTTCAAATTAAATAGACCAAAATTAAACCGTTCGAGAAAAAATTTGTACTGTGGTGAGTTTGTGTTTTATTTGGTCGCCAACTGTAACCCTTGTTTGGTCTGGCCTGGCCTCCTTCCCACTTCCAAAACACACATGCTGTACTGTCCTCACATTAGAGAGGCATGCGGGGATGCTGACCATAATATTTTGTGCTACTATCCAAAGAAACTCTAGAAAAATGGCACCCATATCCTTTTAACAACAGGACATTAACAAGAATTTTTTTGAGAAATAAAAAGCATATTTTATAAAGTTTATTTTTTTGTTTTAAGATGTGCTATTTATGAACCATTAGAAAAGAAAAACTACTTCCAATTCAATGGAGACACAGTGCTTTCTTGCTAGCGGATTATCTATTTTATTGATTTGTCTTTAAGAACCAGCTTTTATGGCCGGGAGCAGTGACTTATGCCTATCATCCTAGCACTCTGGGAGGCTGAGGCAGGGTTGATTCAGCTCAAGACCAGCCTAAGCAAGAGTGAGACCTCATCTGTACTAAAAATAGGGAAAAACAAAATAAAAAACAACAAAACAAACCTAGCCAGGCATTGTGGTGGGCACCTATCGTCCCAGCTACTTGGGAGGCTGAGGCAAAAGGCTCACTTAAGCCCAAGAGTTTGAAGTTGCTGTGAGCTATGATGACACCACAGTATTCTACCCTGGGTGATAGAGTGACACTGTTTAAAAAAAAAATAAGGTTTTGTTCTATTGATTTTATCTATTGTTTTCCTATTTTCAGTTACATTGATATCAGCACTTCTCCTTATCAGTTGTCTTCTTTCTGCTTGCTTTTGATTTATTTTGCTTTTCTTTTTCTAGTTCCTCATGTGGAAACTCAAGATTATTGACTTGAGACCTTGCTTTAATTCCAAGGTAAGCATTTTAGTGCTATAAATTTTCCTCTCAGTACTACATTAGATGCATCTTGTATATTTTGATACATAGCTTTAAAAGTTTTACTCTAAAAGTTCTATCAATGTTTAAATTTCCTTTAATATTTTTTAACCATGTATTATACAGAAGTGGGTTGTTTAATTTCCATGTGTTTAGAAATTTTCCTATTGCCTTTCTGTTATTAATTTTTAATTGATTTGATTATGGTCAGAAAACACATGCTGTATGATTTCAATTCATTTAAGTTTGTTGAGACTGGTTTTGTGTCCCAGGATATGGTCTATCTTGAAAAATGTTCAGTGGGTGGTTTAAAAAGTTGTGTTTTCTGCTGTTGGTGGTGGAATGTTCTAAATATATCAATGAGAGTCTATTGGTTTATTGTGTTGTTTGCATCATCTATATCTTTGTTGTTTTTTTCCTCCTGTAGCTCTATTATTTTCTAAAAAGTGGTGTTGAAGTTCCCAGCTTTAAATGTAGATTTATCTGCTTCTCCTTTCAGTTCTGTCAGAGTTTCTGCTTCATGTATTCTGAGAACTTTTGTTTGCTATGTGCACACTTAGGATCATTATCTCTTGCTGTTTATTGGATCTCTTTGCCATTATGTAATTGTTAGGAACAAAAAGATATCTCTTGTCTATAGTAATTTTCTTTTCTCTGAAGTCTGTTTTATCATATAGTAATGTGCTGATTCTGGTTTTATACAAATATTTGATTTACAATAACTTTTTCCAAGTTACTTTGTGTCTTGATTAGATGACCCAGTACTACCTAGATAGGCCGAAGATATTAAAACATTTAATTATGATAATACCACTCCAATTCATTTTATCTCATTAAGACATGAATTACAGAGCTTCATGGTATACAGATCTGGCCCCAGAAAGATGTAATTATGAAACCTTTAGGAAAATGAGTATGTATGCCATGGATTGAGAAAATTTGTTAGCAATATGACAAAGGATATGTATCCATATTTAAAGAACTCCTAAAAATCCACAATAAAAGGACACACAACCTAACTTTAAGAATGGGCAAAAGATTGAATACATACTTCACAAAAGAAGTGTATGTATATGAATGACCATTAAATACATGAAAAGTTTTCAACACTAGTTATCAGGGAAGTAGAAATGAAAATCACAAGGTCCCATTTCATACGTACTCCTCACCCCCCTCAAAGTACAAAACACAAGGACAAATGTTGGGCAAGAATATGGAGCCACTGGAACTTGTATATAGCAAACTAGAAATGAAAATGGCAGAACAATGTTAGAGGACCTTTGCGAAATTCTTAGGAAGTTAAGGGTACACTTACCATATGACTCATCAGTCCCACTGATAGTCCATTCACACACAAGCCTGAGCACTTACGTGTTGCTTTTCTTGCTCCCATATTTTCCATGTTTTTATTTTACTATTCTCATGTTTCTTCTATTCTTTCACATCCTCAATGAATTCTCCCTAATTAACCATAAGAGATTTACCCATTCTACATTCACTAGGAGTTATATATGTGATGACAAAAAAAAATTTAGTATTAGAAGTTTATTTTGAATGTTCCCAACAAAAGAAGTAATAAATGTTTGAGGTAATAGATATACTAATTACACTGATTTGACATATACACATATCATAATATCACACTGTATTCCATTAATATGTACAATTTTTATGTGTCAATTAAAAATAATAAAAGCAAAAGAGTGACTGC